>JAHBCN010000865.1:0-145310 GCA_019359885.1 Listronotus oregonensis | reverse complement strand
TAAAAAAAATTTACCCTGCACAGCATATTAATAAAAAAATAGGTTTCAAAAGTCTTTCATATTTTTCTTCAAAATCAAAGTAGATAGATAGCTCAAGTGACCAGTGTAGAACTTCTTTAAATTCGGTTCTTTACCAGGTTCTTTAATTTAACTCATATATTCTAGATCTAGATCTAGATTCATCAGGTAAAAAATTTTCTTATCTTTATAGAAAATTTATGTTTTAATTTATTTACTAGAATTTTATTACTTACTGCTGTTAAAACGAAAGAATTTAAATAATTTTATGTAATAACTTGGTATTACTACTAAAAATTACCTAACCTCCTTCCTAAGTTAAGGCGTGTCCAAAGCTATAACATGCGGTACTAAAAAAAAATTAGATACCCGATGTGGTATAGGTCCGATTCGACGCAAGGCCTTTGTCAAATCCAAGTTAAGCGCACTCTAGGGTGTAAAAATTAAACTAAGACGTTTTGCATCGCAAGCTTCAAGTAAGTACAATCCCTCTTCTGCATCGCAAGCGCATGCAAAATGTTTCAATTTAATGATTTAGGCGCTAACTATCCTGTTGTTTTTCAGCTTGCATTATTAATATTAGAATTTTGCCGCCACAGGGCCGATCGTCTTCATTGCGTAAGAGAAAAAGAAGAATAAAATACAACTTTTCCTTTTGGTTTTCGTGCTGAAACGGTGGAGAATAGTATATCCCCCGCCCATCCACCACCAACTCGAGGGGAAAATGTTCCCTTTTATTCTTTTTCCTCCTTACTTTTGAAAGGTTCGATAGATAATCTAAGTAAAAAACTTTCTAGTGAAAAAATTTTTCCGCGCCTCAGAGCTTGGTGTGCTCTAGCTCTAGCATGCGTGTAAAAATCTTATTTGTATATGCGCTGTTTCTAAAACCAAGAACATCTTTTCCTTGCGATGCAAAAATTCTTAGATTAAGTTTTACACCCTAGAGTGCGCTTAACTTGGTTAGGACAAAGGCCTTGCGGAATCGGACCTATCCACATCGGGTTCTAACATTTTTTTTAGTACCGTATTTTAAACTAACCCCAACTTGGAAAAGAGGTTTATTTAAATTTTTTAGTAGTAATACCTAGTTATTACATGAAATTATTTGAATTTTTCGTTTTAACACAGTAATAATAAAATTTTGAAATAAATTAAAAAAAATTTTTCTAGGAAGAAAAAAGCAAATATTTTGTCTATTAGATAAATCTACCTAAAATGTATCAATAAAAGGTAGTAGACATAATTAAATTAAAGAACCTGGTAAATCCCAAATTTAAAAAGTTCTGAAAATTTTAACCTTACTACTTTCTTTTTTAAAGAAAAATTAAAATGATTTTTGTTGGGGCCAAACCCCATTTTTTATTATTATGCTGTGAAAAGGTTTTTTTTTTAAAACTTTTTTTGCTGAATGGATTTTAAAAGCAAAATTCCGAACTAAACTATTTTTGTTATTATTGCCAAGAAATTTTAAAAAAGTGCTGCCTGGGCAAGTTTTTTTTCATTTTTCACTCTTTATTAAATTAAACAATTGTTAAAGCCATTGCTAACTTTAACAACGCGATCATCACTCGGCCGTATATCATCTGTAAGTGATGTTTATAAATTACTTATAGGTAAGTAAATACTTTCCAACTCCTGATCGGTATGTACAAAATTCAATTTTATTAAAAAAAAAAACAATTAAAACGCTTATTACCAAGCATTCTCCAGATCAAAATCATCACTTTCTTGATGCATTATATCTCACACCAAAGTCAAATTGAACGAGCTAAAGTTGACGAATTTATGACAAATGTGATACTAATGACAAATAATAAATGTCTTCCCATAGAAAGTCAATATACAGATAGGTATTTAATTAGGGTGTTTAATATACCTAACAATTTATTTTTGTCTATTTTTATATTTCTAATTAACTCAATATTTTGAGGGTACAAAAAATATAGTTAGCATCACGGTCGGTAAGTTTTTACTGATTTCGGTTGTTTTGGAGATCCCGACTGCGTTTCGATTTCCAAACACATCCTTAACCAGTAAGAAACACTTATTGACCTTAATACCTAATATACTATAACATGCTTCATATTTATAAAAAAAATACTATCGGTGACAGGTGTAATGACCTTTTTTTTCAATATTTGGTATTGTTGTCCTTTCGACAATGTCATTAAATAAAATTATTTTATTTTCGTTAACAATTTAATCAATTTTTGAACCCAATTTCTTTGAGCTATTACATCAACCAACTAAGCACTAAGAATTTTATCCCCAAATTCCCTTTTAAGATATTGACCTTCATTTTTTTTTCGAAGACCTTTGGCCAACTAACAAGTTTGCAAGAGTATTTTTTTTGCAGGATCAATTCGATTTAGAAATAGTTAGCAAATAAAAAAAAGGCTTGCGGCAACTCAATAGGGCGGAAATATAATGATGTAAGCCAAGTTGTGTTCTGTGTGGTAAAATTTGAAGGTTACAATAACAAAGTGTATAAGGAGAATGAAACTGTATTAAATAATAAGTTACTTTTACTTTAATATAAACTGATTACAAACCTAAATATATAACAATATTTTGTGTTTTATTTTGTGTGCAGGCAGATATTTCCAAATTTTTCTTTAGTTTGCTTATTTATTTTTTAAATATTATCACTAATATTATCATCATTAAAATTTAATTTTAGCTTTATTTAACAGTACAAAATCACTTTATCTTGCTTAGTTCACATATTTTGAATTTAAATTACAGACCAACAGTATTGTTTGATAAAAAAAATTTTTGGTTTGAAATGGGTATAAGGACAAAAATATTAATAGATTTGCTGCCAATCAGAATGGTTCGATATCAAACAAGGATATCAGTGACAATTTTATCAGCAAGTTCCAATTAGCTTAAACCCTTAAATTTTTTAAGGATTTTTTTAAAGTCCCCAAGGGGGAATCCCAAAAAAGAACTAAGTCATGGGAAAAACGAAACAGAGTAACCCTTTTTGGGAACAGGACATTCGGAAATAAAAAGGAACAAAAAAGCGGATAAGCTAGCGAGACAGGAATTACCCACACCAACTTTGGCCCCTTTGGGAGAACCAAAAACCACAGCACGAGGGAAAACCAGGAATGGATCCGAAACAAACACGAGGAATACTGGGGAAACATTAGAAGTAGACAGGGAAAAAAGCGGGGGCTCACCCAAAAAGAACAAAGGAAGAATTATTTAGGCAAATAGGAAAAACTTCTCATAAGGTAGGGTTGCTAACAGGGCACGAAAACCCTTTTAAAGGAACCTCACAAGATAGGCTCATTCAATAAAGTTGCAGAATGTGCAACGAGGGAAAAAACCCTACATATCCTTTGCGAATATGAAGCATTGAATAACTGAAAGAAAGAGGCTGCGCTCCCTTCGGTAGTGAATTAAGACGGCTCTCAGGGAAGATGAAAAATAAGAAGAAGAGTAAGATGACACTCCTAACAACCAACGCAAGACATTAGATATTATCTTTGTAAAATTCACCACTCTTCTATATTTTACAATATTATTTTATTTAATAACAGTTATCTAGTATGAATGTGGTAGACAATGATTCAGTAGTGACACTAAAAGAATGTTTGACTTTAATAATCTTTATTTTTATTATTTACACGTTTTGGGCAGTTCTATCTCTGTCGGTTTTAGTTTATACTTGAAAACAGACAGAAATAAAACTGCCTGAAAGGTTGTGCGAATAATTAAAGTAAAGACAATGAAAGTCCGAAAATCTTTTGGTGTCACTAGTTATCTAGTAGTTTTTAAAGAAAGTAAAAAAGTTAAAAAGTATTACCAAAAAAAAACAAAAAAAACAGAGTTTTAGTTAACCACGCCCGTAACCGTTGACATTAATCTATCAACATCGCTGACACCTTTTTAAAACCCGCAAACGATTAATCAAATTCGCAACCCCTGCTTCTAATATTAATCAACGAAAAAACAAAGGTAAACAATTTTTTTGCCATTTATTCGTTTATCCCAAAAAAAATGGGTTTATTTATCTTTTTTCAGTATTACAAGGAGTTGTAATATAAAGTCGTATTTATAAGACTTGTTTTTTTTCCTTTTTTAAACAGTAATAAAATGTATTAATAGTCTGTCGAGAAATGTGTTTCCTGCAAAAAAATTTTTAGAAGGCTTCGAAAAATATGAGCGATAGCTCATTCGATGCAGAATGCAAATCTAAAAAGGTTTTTGAAGATTTATTTTGCCAAAAAAAATTTCAATTGTTATTAAAAAAAACAAATAAAAAAACCATTTATATTTTTGATGATAACTCAAAAAACCCTAAGAGATAGGGAAAAAAAAAAGTTCCCCAAAAAGGGGGGTTTTTAAAAAAGTCCAATTGGATTCAACTCCATTATTTATAATTTTAATTTTACGCAAAAAGGGCCCCCGGACATTTTTGGTTGCGTTGGCTAAAGGGGGTACGTCACACTAATATTTTTTTTTTTTGGGTATTAAATATTAATTTAAAATTTTAAAAAATTAGGTGTATTCAGAAATTCAAAGAATTTATTTCCGTTGAAAATGTAACTAATTATTATTTTTAAAAATTTTAATTTTTTTTTTAAAAGTTAGAAATAGTTACTTAACTAAATTGTTTTATGGATATGAATGGTCCGGACCCCCCCCCCCCATTTATATTTTTTTTTACTTGTCCAACGAAAAAAATTACATGCACCGCGCCGATTGTAGAAAACGATAGTTGCTTAGTCCGCCCCGCCGCCCGCGCTTTTGCGGCGTGCACCAAACCAATAGTCTAGTCTATTTTGTTTCTTTGGGCCTTTTTATAATACAGAAAAAGTGTCGTTTTTAAAAAAATACAAAACGAAAAAATCAGGTATCTCATTGATTTTTTTTTTTAAAAAAAAAGACCAAACCCCCAAAGAACTTTTTTCAAAAAAAATGGGGGCCTTCGTAACTTTTATTGCCTCTCCCCTTTGGGGCATCTTGATTTGTAATGGTCCAGCCTAGTCAACTAAGTGGGAAAATGGTTTTGATGGTGAAACTCGTGCTGTCAAAAATTGCCCCCTTAATTGCTCCGCCTGGGCCTTGAATCAATACACTTTATGCTTTTTTCCAATGTTAATTTTGACTGTTTTTTTCCCATTGAGATCCAGTACATTTGCCGAATGTATGCTAATGTTAGCTGGTTTCCGCCTTTTTGGGGGTTTTTGAGCATCATTAATAACCAATTTGCTAAGGTGACTATGAGAATGCAAAATCGCAGGGTGTTTGGATTTAAAAATGACAGATGCGATTTTACCTTTTCCCCCGAAAAAATATATTTGACGGGGGAGCTTTAAAGCAAAAACCCGTCCGTTTTAAAAAACCCCTTTTAAAATTTTTTTTTGGGGAAAAAAACCCCTTAAAACACCTTTCCGATTTTTTTTCCCCGCGTCGAATGAGCCATCGCTAAATTTTTTTTGAACCTTCTAACTTTTTTTTTATTTTAAACACACTTCTCGACTTGACTATAAAGGATACAGTGTGTAGGAGATTATAACAGTTATGTCCAGCCAAAATGCAAAATTGCAGCCTCCTTGCCACTGAATTCATATTTTTTATGAATTATAATTCATCAGGTTGTGGTTTTTAAATGCATAATTTGGTATTATTTAACGTTAATCCAAGAAACTTAAAATGTATATTTGTTTTTAAAAAAACAAAAAATTTTTTTAAATAGGTTATAAATTTATTAAGTAATTCAAAAATTTCCGTATATTCAATGCATACGTACTATGTACTGTGTATTTTAAAACAGATTTATGTAGATGTTTCAATAAAATTTTATAAAGAAGTCGTACAAAATAATACTAATAACTAATAAAGGTAACGGCCCTTCTTATGGTTTTTTGGGGGTGATAATATATATCTGCGTTTAAAAGTAAAACATCTATGATTTTCTCTTTTTGTCATAAAATCTGATTTACGCTTGTATTTAAATTTTAAGAAATACTTTTTTTATATGGTGGTTAGAAGGACGATTTATCTGTTAAAACCATTAAATATTTTTTTTTTTTTTTTTCTTTCAAAGACAAAAATACCTTGGTTGGTAAGATATGTCAAAATTTATTTTTTTTTAATCTTTATGACTGCCCAAAATTGATGCCCCAGTACTAGGGTACCGTGGGTGCTGGTTTTTTATGTTTAATTCATTATATCCACTTCCGTCAACATTGTCCGAGCACTGAAACATGCAATTATTGCATTTCACAGTATTTTTTAGGTAACGTGGTAGTGCCACTACGGTCGTTATTTTAAATAACTATTACCGAATATGTCTCTTTGACTGAGGAAAAAACCCCCCAGTCGCCTGCTGACGGGTAAATTGTTTTACTATGTTTGTGACCATTTTCTATCTTCAGTTGGATACGTAAATTTAAAAAAAATTTTTAAATATTTTTTAAAATTTTCCCTAAATTAATTTTATTGATTATAAGTTTTTTTTCCCTTTTCCCTTTTTTTGGGGGAAAAAAAAAAAATAAAAGTTAGTTTTTTAAAATTTTTTTACGTGCTGTCTAGAAGTATTTCAGACACGCATAGTACACTGGTTGTACACTGCTGTGGTAAGACCCATATTTAAACCCACGGTTCAACTATCTGGTGGCCCCAAAAAAAAAACAGAGAAAAACAGAGCTGGAGTTATCCAAACTCCAGCGACTAGCATTCTCGTTTAAAGGGACAAAAGCACTCCAACGCAGCCATGGGGAAAACCTTTTAACCTCCCCCCCTTGGTATAATTTTGGCGGGGGGGGGAGGGTTGGGGGATACAGGCTGAAATGTAACGGCAACTGGTGCTCTGGGCCTGCCCTAGGGCACACCAGAAAACGAGCAGTATCACAAACCCAATATTTGAGATGGGGGGTGATACAATGCCAAAACGGATAAATACACACAGACCATACAAAAAACCCCCCCCTTTCCTGGGGGGAGTGAGGGGGTCCCGGTCAGTCTCGGAAATTGGTTTGGGATACCGATGGATCCAAGACTGAAAGGAGCCGGCCGAAATTTCATGGTATGACCCCCAGGTTCAATGCCCCGCTTCCCCGGGGGAAAAAAGCCACTGTTTTTTCCCCGGGGGAAATATATGCCATTGAACTTTGTCTGCGAGAACAGGGGGGAGATATAAGGGCAGGGACATTACTATCTTTCTGATAGTCAAGCGGGGCCCCCAAAAACTTTGGGATCCCAACAAGTCAACTAAGGTTGGTTTGGAACGCTGCGCCTCCTAAACCTGACTAACCACAACAAAGTTAACACTTTCCTGGGGGCCAGGACACGGGAAAACAGGGGAATGAAAATGCAGACTCCCCCCCCAGGCGAGGTCCGCAGCAATGTTTGTGGGTCCTGAACCTGTTTTTTTTAAAACCAAAAGCCTCGGTTCGTGGCTACATGACTCGGTGGATTCAAACACAACATCAGTCATACTGGAACCACATTCCGGCAAAATCCATAAATTAATGCGGGGGCTCACCATCGAAAGCATTAAAGTAAAATACTAAAACTAAATGGGGAAACAGATTAGGATAGTGACAGGATTAAAAACCCGGGGCACCACCCTAAAAAACATATGCACATATGGGCATCTATGAAAGAACCCATTTGCAGACTATGTGACGAAAAGGGGAAAAGACAGCCTCTCAATCATATTGGGGGGCCCTGCTTTAAAACTGGAGAACAAATCAAAACCTCATGGTGGACACTAACCACCAGGGGGGCTGGGGACCCCCAAAAAAAAAGTAAAAGGGCTACTACACCTGTCTAAGGTGTCAAACCTTTTTTAAATGAAAAAAAAACACAAAAAGGGAAAAAAAAGCCCTGTAGGGTGCAGTGTCGAGGCGGACAAAAAACCCAACTTTGATTTATTTTTTAATCAATCAATCAATCAGTACAGTATTCCTTCAAGCGACTTAAGCTGCGACAACAAAAAAAAAAAACGACACTGATCGTAGGTAGCGTTAAGTTTGACTGCAAAAAATAATAAATCTTCCTTTTAAAAAATTTTACCCATATAAAATTATAACCATATAGAGGGGGAAAAAAAACTTTTTAAAACACGTTTTCTTGCTGTAAAGATCTTTTTTATCTTGGGTTTAAAAAACTTAAATCAAACGTACCAGTGGTGTCTTTTATTAATCCGTTTTTATTTTAAAAAAAAATTTTCCCCACCTTAAAATTAACATATTTTAAATAAAATTTATAAAATAGCAAAATAATTAAAAAGACGTTGGATTGTTTTTTTTTTTAAAATTTTTAATAAAAATATTTATTTTATTAAAAAAAATTTTTTAAAAAAAGAAGTGATTTTAACATAAAAAAAATATTCTTTATTTTTTAAAATAAAAAAAGCCCAAAAAAAAAGCCCGTATTAGAAATGTATTAAAATCATTTAACTTTCAAATTTTTTTTTCCCCCAAAAAATCCAGAAAACTCGAGCAATATTGCAGACATTTGCTTTTGCGTTTTTGGGGAAAAGGGTTTTTAAGATTGGAAAATTTCTAAAGAAATACGAGAATAAAAAAGTCGAGATAAAAATAAATATTAAAAAGAGGATGAAAAAAAAATTTTTTATGTTGAAAGATATTTTTTGTATTTAAGTTTTTTAAAAAAAATAGGCCCCCCTCTTATTTATTTTTAGTTGTTAATGTACTTTAAGTAAAAAATCAATCTTGCAAAACCAATAAAAACGCAATCCCCCCTATAAGTCATGTGAGAATATTTGTATCAATATTTTTTTAAATTGTTTATGCCCCCAAAATTTTTTTAAATTTAATAAAATAACTACATCTTTAAAAGCAAGCATTTATTTACATTTTATTATAGGACACAGAATATAGAAGAAATCCATACCTACCCATCTCTAAAATTTTTTTTTTTTAAAAAAATTTTTTTAAAACATTAATTTAATATTGTTTTAAAAATTATTAAATTAAAAATTTTTTTTTACAGTTATGTTAAAGAATTAAGCCATTTTAACCTTTTGTAGGCCTGCTTAAAATAATTTACCAAAAGCTATTGAGTATCATATACAAAGTATTGTGTAAAGTTTAAAAAAATAATATTAATTGATCGATTGATGAAACCCATTATACAATTTTTAATAAAACATTTTAAAAATTAAAATTTAACTTATATTTAAACTGTTAAGACATGCTTTAAAATGTTTATTTTTTTCTACGTATTAACTAACAAGGGTTTTAAAAAGGGTATCTGGGATTCTTGTTTAATAGAAAAAATCTGTTTTTTTTTCAATTAATCACTGAAAGTAGTGGCTATGTACTGAAAAAAATTGAACATTTACAAAATTAGGTTTTATTTAACTAAAAAAATTTCCCGACATAACAATGACATTTAAAAACAGATTGTTAAAATAAGTGGTAAAAGTAAGAATATGTTAAATACCCCACATTCTTTGCTACTTTTTTGTAAATTGAAATTTTTAAATGTTTAAAGTGTTTGGTATTTTGGAAAATGTCCATTTGTTTTTTGCTTTATTTCTAGTTTTTCAGATTCACATAATTCACAGTTGGTTCCTAGCATTTTTTTTTAAAACCCAAACCTTTTTTGACTAAAATTTTTAAATATTTAGGTTATTTATTATCTTCTTTATTAGAAGCCATTTTTAAAAAGAATTATTAAAATTTTTTATTCTCTACCGTCTCACTTTCCATTACTGTTTTAACAGTTCTTTTCCCGTTTGGGGGCAAGGGCATTATTGAAAATTTTTTTTTTTTTTCTATTTTTTAAGAAAACCCCCAACATAATTTGAAATAGTTTTTTTGAAATTCCTTCTTGACCAAAGGATCCTATTTTGCATAATTTTTTTTTTTTTAATTAAAATTGGGCCGGGGGGAAAAAACCAAGTTGGCATTAAATTTAAAAATGTTGTTTTTTTTTTTGTTTAAACATTTTTTCTATAGGGGCTATTATAGCTGTCCATAAAAAAAAACTTATGAATGAAATTTTTTAATAAAAAAATTTCCTAATAATTTAAATTTAAACCCGGGAAAATTTTAAAGCCAAATTAATATTTTTTTTCCCCTTGTGCATTAAAAAATGACCATCGTTTTTTGGTTTATAAGAGGTTGTTCTGCTAGTAGCGTTTCACGAAAATTTTTTCCCCACTACTATCAAATGTAAAGCTTAAGTAGGGGAGCATCTTTTTTTTTTTTATGAAAATATTCTAAAAAAATTTTTTTCTTAAACGTTTTTCCCCTTTGATTTTTTTTTAAAGTATTAGCGAAACCTATGTTCAGTTATAAATATAATGGAAATTTGGGAAAACAAAAAGTTTTATGAAAAATTTTGGGAAAATACTTTTTTTTTTCCAAAAAAACCCAAAAAATAAAGTACGTTTTATTTTATTTAGTTAAAAATATTTTTTTCAAACTTGGAAAAAATTTATTTTAAAGCATGCTGTCAGGTCTAAAAAGTCATTTTTGACACTTTTTAAAAGTAATTACTTTTTCCTTGTGCTAAAAAAATTTAATTTTAAAAATAAAAAAATTTTTGAAAGGGAATACTTAGATCCAAATATATTATTTATTCAATTAAAAGTACAATTACCAAAAATACAATTTTTTGGTCGAATCCCCTTTACGGATTTTCTTTAAAAATTTTCAAGGAGCAGTTTATTACTAGATTCTTCCCTTAACTTTTTTTTGATCACACCATTCAAGAAACATCGTATGTAAATTCGTATGTTTTTTTTACTTCTAGGAATAATTCAAAAGTAGCTTTTTTGGCGATTTTCTTAATCACTTTCCATCGAACAAGAATTCGCGATTATTTCACTTATTTTCAACAAAGACAAACAACAAATTCGATTTTTTTTCCCCCTTTGCAACTTATTTTATAGTTAAAAAAAAATTTTATTTTAAAAATAATAATAATTTCGACGAAAAAAATCATAAATCTAAAATTTTTAATTTTGGGGGGTTTTAGAAAAAAAATTTTTAAAAAAAAGACATTTTCTCAAGTCAAATTAAAGAATGTTTGTAGAAACCTTTAAACCACTTGTTTTTTTTTTTTTAAATTTAAAAATACCAATAATTTTTTTTTTATGTTTAACAATAACACTAAGAAACATCTTGAAGGAATCAAGTAAGGGGGGCGAATCATAATGACAAGCGGTGTAATATAAGATTTTGGAGGCTAACTTATTAAACCGACCCCCCGGCAGTGAAGGACACAACCGCTTTTTCAAAAAAAAATTCCAGGGGCGTATTAAAAATATTATATTAAGCAAACGAATATCTGTAGAATAAAACAAGTTAAAAATGTGATTGATAATAATTTTTTAAAAATTTTTAAAATAATTTTATATAAATTTGTTTTGGAGGATATTTATTTAAAAAAAATTTTTTTTGGGGAAAATTGAAAAATTAGAGTGGTATGGCTTTTTTTCCTTTAAATAAAAAACCATGCGAATATATATATATTATATATATATATATATATATATATATAATATATATATATATATATATATATATATATATATATATATATATATTTTGGGTTTTTTTCAATAAATGTAATTTTCTAAACAGTAATAGTTTTTTATATTTTTATTTTTTCCATTAATCAAAAGAATTTTAAAAACAAAAAAAACACTCTGCTAAATTTTTATTTAAAAGTTTAAAACTCTTTCATTTACAGTTTTTTTTCCCAATAAAAGGGGAAAAGTTTGGGGCCAAAAAAACCCATGTTATTTCATTACCCCGTAAAATTTTAAAAAAATTTTTGGGGGCAATAAAAATTTTATTATTATATATACACGAACCACAAGTAAAAGAAACAGATAAATGTTTTAGAGAAAGAAATTCCCTTCAAATATAAATTAAAAAAAAAAAATGAAGATAGTAGTGGGGAAAAACCAAATTTTTTTTTTTTTAAAGAAAAAGTAACTTAACCTCGTAATCACATTATCAGTCTTCACTTTATCATTTGGTATTATTTATTTATTTACTTTACTTTGGTCAATAAAGCCTAATAATTAAATTTTTTATTGGAACTTATAAGATAAAAAATATATAATCAATGTAAACAAACAAAAACAAATTTTTCTATGAAATTTTTTTTAGTTTTTACGTAAGTTCTTAATATTATATAATATTTTCTTAAACAAAACTAAAAATAAAAATTAAACAAATACTCTTCTACAATAAATTATAAATATAATCATGTTTTATAAGAATCATAGACAATTGGCGCCAAATTTGAAAACAAAGTGAATATTCGCATTCGCGAATGTCAGTAGCAGATTTTTGCATTCGCGAATGTTTAAAAAATGACATTCGTTACATCATTAAAATGTTTTTCAGTGACTATGTCATATCATTATAAATATCATTTTAGTCATTTTAATAACTACTTCCACACACAACCATGTTTTACACTAAAATTTTTAAAAAGTAATACAAGAAGAGTAACCTTTTTTAAATCGTTTTTAAATAACAATTAAATTAAAGATTTAAGTCCCAAAAAAAAATGAGATTTAGTATCATTGCTTGTGGCTAAAATCCATAAGCAACATTTTCAGCTACTGTACAATTATCTGTTTTTTTTTTCTTAAATTTAATACGGGGAAAAAAAAAAAAATAAAATTTAAAAAAATGATATTCCTAGGAACAACTTGCAGTTTTTAAACTGCCAACAAAAAATTGGCTTCCCAGTAATTATTATTCAATTTATTTAATTTTAACTGTGCTCAAAGTTTGTTTTTGTTTTTTTTCTATTTAGTGTGTTTGTGTGTGTTGTTTGTGTATAACGTTGGTAAAATGGGCCCAAAAATTTTATTTGACTAATTATTTAAAAGGTTTTTTTAAGGTTTCGCCGCACTAAATTAAAACAATTATTAATGAGTTGAAAAACATCTTATACAACACTATTGAATGTTTGCTACAAAAACAATAAGTTAAGTGCGGCAAAATTAGAATAATTTAGAACAAATGTGCATACAAACTGTAGGACAATATTTCAAACATTGTTATAATAGCTAAAGATATGTAGGTACTTTCTTACAAATTACAGTCACAAAGGTACCCAAAAAGTATATTTTTATTATCATTTTGACAACTTTGCTCTATTTACAGCTGGTATTGTGCTTCTAGTAGCATTGTATATATGCCCCTCAATTGTTTTAAACCAACTTTTAAATCACTTTGTAGGCTTCCAAGCATTTTTGATTAGCCGGACCCTTGAGTCTAAAAAAGTTTTTTTTCCCAAATACTCTATAGAAATTGTTTACAAATTTGGTTTATTGCTGAAAATTTAAACATATTTTTAGAATTATATATTATTTTAATTTGTAATATGGGTTGATAGCATTTTAAAAATTTGAAAAAGGAAAGAATGACAATAACTTATTGGTAATATTCAAAAATATTACTGTTATTACAGAGTATAATATTAAAATTTTGGGTTTTTAAAAATTTTTTTTAAAAAAAAAAAAGGGGCAATTTTTAAAATTTTTTAAAAGAAAAAAAGGGTTTTTTTTTTTTAAAAAAAAAAACCCAAAAAAAAATTTTTTTTTTTTTTTTTTTTAAAAAATTTTTTTAAAAAAAAATTTTTAAAAAATTTTTTCCCAAAAATTTTAAAATCCTTTTTTTGGTTTTTTAAAAAAATTTTTTTTTTTTTTTTTTTTTAAAAAAAAAATTTTAAAAAATTTTTTTTTTTTTTAAAAATTTTTTTAAAAAATTTTAAAAAAAAAATTTTTTTTTTTTAAATTTTTTTTTTGGGGGGAAAAAAAAAAAAATTTAAAAAAAAAAAATTTTAAAAAAAAAAAAAATTTCCCAAAAAATTTTTTTTTTAAAAAATTTTTTTAAAATTAAAAAAAAAATTTTTTAAAAATTTTGGGGGGGTTTTTTTTTTTTTTTTTTAAAAAAAAAAAATTTTTTAAAATTGGAAAAAAAATTTAAAAAATTTAATGGGTTTAAAAAAGGGGTTGTTTTTTTAAACCTTTTTTTTTTTAAAAAAATTTTTTTTTTAAAAAAAAAGGGGGGAAAGGGGGGGGTTTTTTTTAAAAAAATTTTTTTTTTTTTTTTTGGGGAAAATTTGGGTAAAAATTTTTAAAAAAAATTTGGGGGGGTTTTCCCCCCTTCCCCCTTTTTTTTCCCCGGGGGCCCTTTTTTTTTTTTAAAAAAAATTTTTAAAAAACCCCCGTTTTCCCCAAATTTTGTCCCTTTTTAAAAAAAAAAGGTTTAAAAAAAAAAATTTTTTTTAAAAAAGTTTTTGGGGGGCCCCTTTTTTAAAAGGGGTTAAAAAAAAAAATTTTTTTTTTTTAAAAAACCCAAAAAAAAAATTTTCCCCCCCCCCCCCTTTTTTTTTTTTTTTTAAAAAAAAAAATTTTAAATTTTTTAAAAATTTTTTTTTTTTTCCCAAATTTTTTTTAAAAACAAAAAAAAATTTTTTTAAAAAATTTTACCCCAAAAAATTTTTTTTTTCCCCCTTTTTTTTTGGGGGAAAAATGGGGGCTTTTTTTTTTTTTTTTTAAAAAAAACCCTTAAAAAAAAATTTTAAAAAATTTTTTAAAACCAATTTTTAATTTTTTTGGAAAAAATTTTTTTTAAAAATTTATTTTTTTCATTTTTTTTTGGGGGGTTTTTTTTAATTTTTTTTTTTTTTTAAAATTTTGAATTTTTTTAAAAGTTATTTTTTAAAAATTTTAAAAATTTGGGTTTTTTTTTTAAAAAACCGGGGGGCCAAAACCTTTTTTTTTTTAAAATAAAAAAAAAATTTTTTAAAATTTTTGGGGAAAAAAAAAAACGGGTTTTTTTTAAAAAAAAAACCCCCCAAAAAAAAAAAAATTTTTTTTAAAAAAAACCCCTTTTTTTTTTTTAAAAAATTTTTTTAAAAAATTTTTTTTTTTTTTTTTTACTTTTTTTAAAAATTTTTTTTTCCCGGGGGAAAAATTTTTTTTTTTTTTTTTTTTTGGAAAACTTTAATAAAAAAAAAAAAATTTGAATAAAAAAAGGGGGCCCCCCCTTTTAAAAAAAAAATTTTTTTTTTTTAAAAAAGTTTTTTTCCCCCCCCCCTTCGGGGGGTTTGCGGGAAAAAAGGGGAAAAAAGGGCCCCCGGGGGGGGAAAAAAAAATTTTTGGGAAAAAAAAAAAAATTTTTTTTTTTTTTTTTTGGGGGGCCCCCGGGGGGTTTTTTTTTTAAAAAAAAATTTTTAAAAAAATTTTTTTTTAAAAAATTAAAAATTTAAAAAAAAAAAAAAAAACAAAATCGCATATGGCAAAGATAAGAGATAAAAATGTCTCTGGCAATAAAAAATATGTTTGGTAAACCTATTAAAGACAAAAATTAAAAAATTTGGCTTTTTAAAATGACTTTTAAAAATTTTTGGGTTATTACCTATACAGGTAGCATGGGACTAATAAAGGAACAGCTAAAAGGTTGCCCAGGGGCTACCCAAAAAAGGGGAAAGGGGGACAACATAAAAAAAAAACCCACCGACCTGAAAATTTTTTTCCCCATGTTGCTAGCTATCGTAAACCCTATTGTCTGCTAAACCCGTAAACATAAAATAACAACAAAATATATAAAAATAGATTTTTTTAAAATTTTTTTTACCACCTATTATATCAGTGAACCCCAATTTTTCTATTTGTAAATTAATTACATATAAAATATAATCATTAAAAACTTTTAAAAAAATTTTTTGTGCATTCATTATTTTTTTTTTTCTTACTTTCATTTACTTACTTTTAAAAAATTCCTTTTTTTTTTCCCTGTTTAATCTCAAATAAAGAAGATGGGACTAAAAAATTTTCATAGAAAGATATATCCATCAAAAAAAGCCTTTGGTATTTTTTTAATAAAGTTAAAAGACGGGGGGTTTTCCGCTTACCGCTGTTAAAGGGTTTGCGTAACAGAAAGCGTTAACTTGGCAGGGGGGTAAAAAAAGATCATGATGCGAAAAGGGATGGGCACGTTTGTATATTTTTAAGAAAATGGTTTTTCATCTTATTTTAATTTGTTGTATGGGAACCTTAATGAAATCGACTACAAAAAACACCCTTTGGGAGCTAAATTTTTAACCCTTATCGGGAAAATTTCCCCTTAAATTTTTATTTTTATAACGAAAGAGACATGTTTTGTTTGCACGTTAACCTTAAAGCCTTTTTTAATACAAAGAAAATTGTTTAGATTCAACACTATAAATACATATTTCTAGTTAAAAAAAAATAATTTTTTATAAAAAAATTAAATGTTTGATTTTACTTTAAATTTTATATAATGATACTTTAAGATATATCTTATTAAAAAGACAGGGAAGGGTTTTGGTTTTTAAAATAAGCTAAATGACTATTCATAATTATGTGATTAGTATTTTTTTTTTAATAATGGTAATTCTGACATCAAGTATCATTACATAGATTTACGTCAACACTAAATACATCTAAATAATTTTTTTCCTGATGTACATAACTTCAAACATGTTACCAAGATAAGAAACAAAATTAACATAAAAAAATGATTTTTTACTTATACTTTATGTCTTTCGAACATCTATACCCAGTACTCCCCTAGTGACAATAATTGTTATAACGACTTGCTCCATCTAGTCCAAATCGGTCTTTAGCGATTGATTGCTTTCAACACTATGGCTTGTGCTAGTTTTCTAAATATTTTAAGTTTATGTTTACTTACAATAAAATTTAATTTATAAAAAACCTTAATTAAAAATTAATCTTATTTATATTACTGAATATTCCACTCATGTATAAATTTTCCCATAAGACACGTTAAAAATCATAATATTTCAGCGGAAATTTCAAGTTGCCTAGACAACGTGGTATTTTCACTTACTCACAAACACAGAACAATCGAACCTGTTTGTTTGTATTGTTAATTAGAAACGTCAAAATTAGTCAAAATGAGTCGATTTGGTCATGTACACGATAAAGAAATGGATAAAGTAACTAAAAAATGATTTTAGTTATAGTTTTAATTATGTTGCATGAAATTAAAAATTGTATGACAAAAAAAAAACATTTTAATGGTATAATACTCGCATATTTCTTCATTCTAGAAATATTCTTCAGATGATTTTCATTCAAGCTTGTTATACAAATTCCACTCGTTCTTCGTACTCGTGGAATTATAAATAACAAGCTTTCATGAAAGTTGTCGGTAAGTTTTAAGCACTCGTGGTATTACCCCCGATAATTGTATTATCGTATTGATATTGCATCATGATACGAATCTAAATAAATCTTTATTATTAAAAAAGAAGTAGGTAAATAATGAAATATTATTAGACGTAAACGTTATCAGGAACTCAAAAATGTAAAAAATTAAAGCGTGTCTCCCTTGAAATTTAAAAGTTGAGGCCATTTCCTGTAAAACCGGAAGTCACTAGAAGTATATCTACAAGTTTAATTTTTTGATCTTAAAACAATTGTTTCAATTATCGGATTTAGACGTTGAACCAATTATAACCAGAAGAAATCATTGCATTTTGGCAGGTACAATTAACCTTGGTTATGACATATTTATTCATATTATTTATGTTAGAGTTATCACCAAGTCCTCTGTCATTAAAAACCAATTATTACCACGGTAAATACTTTGATAAATTCGATAATTGTTACACAATAATAGTTTTTAAATATGTTTTCAAATATGCAGTGAAAGACTAAATATTTTTGTTTTAATTTGTTTTATTACAAAAAAAACAATTAATAACCTCTTCTTGCATTTTGTAGGATATTATTTAAGCTTAAATTTTTATTATTCTTATTCCTATGCTGCCATCAAAGCTCTTCAATCCCTTTTAGATAATTGAATTAGTTGTTAAGATTAACAATAAGGGTTTGTTCTGGATGTTATTTTTTCTTGCTTGCACTAGTTTGTTTTTTTCAATTTAAAAATTAAAACAAAATAATAATTAGTCATTCACTTTAGTTATATTTACCTATTAGTAATTAACTAAATAATATTGTTTAATAAAATGTAAAATAATATTGTCATCTATCTATAAGTCGGTAAAAATACGTTTTGATATCTATAATCTGTGACATACATTTAATTTATATTTTTTACAATGAATTTGCATAGTAATGATATTACGTATTTAAACATGTACATTTATCAATAACACTAAAATCTTGGACTTCCATTGTCTTTAATTTGTTTTCAAGTGATAACTGAAGTTATCACTTGAAAACGGTTGGAGATACATCACTAACCGAAACGTTGTGTATCAATTAACAAATAAAGGCAATGGAAGTCCAAGATTTTAGTGTTATTGAAACCATAACATTGTCTAACACTTTTAAAGAAACATATACATTTCTCCTATTTAAGATCCCTAATATACATGTTAAAGATATTGCAATTTTAATTTGTTATAATAAAAAAAAACATACGCCTAATATAAACCCGTATAACATCGCTAAAAAAATGACATTTTTTTTTAATCCAGGTTTTCTGATTAATTATTTCAATTGGCTTAAACAATCGCATTTATCCTATTTAGCACTATAGCGCCGTCGATATCACAAATGTATTGGATCATAAACCCTCGTACTAAAAGAAAAACCAATAAACGCACAGTATAAAAGAAGAACTGACAGGAGCTAAGAAGGCTCAGGCAAATCTCATGAAGTGGTTACGCTGCGTTAGTTGCAAATAGGGAGCTGAAGGGCCCCAGCCGGAGCTCGAATAAAAGGCAAGAGGGCTCGAAATTACGTCGGCTATGTGTCTTCTTAATTTTAGAAAATCCCCCCAATTAATAAAAGGAAAAAACTTATTTGGCAAGGACGAGAGTTTAGGCATTTACGCGAGTACAAATTTATAAAAAAGCTTTTAGCTTAGCACATCAAAATACAGGGTGAGAACTTTAAAGTGTAACAATGCGACATGCTGAAAACCGTTTTAAATATTTTCATGAAATTTTAAGGACGACACAGGGGGACCATATTTTACATTTTAACATTTTTTTCGGTAAATTTTTACTTTACGGACTTTACACTGATTGGGCACTTATATATTAAACGAATACACTAAACATTTACAAAAGTTTATTGCTTATTTTTAGTAAAAAACACCTCAAATAAATTCAGTTTTTTATATCTTTACAACTTAATTATGAATCAGGCAACCAGTTATACATCATATATTCTCTTACATCGTACAGAAAAGTGGATTCATTTTAGATAATTTTTACTTAAAATAGACAATAAATTGTTGTAAATTTTAGTGTATTTGTTTAATATATAAGTGCCTAATCATTGTATGTTCCCATTTGTTGGTAATTAGTTTTAAGAAGGGAGAATTTTGAAGTAAGTTTACTTGGAGGCCTCATAACTTAAAAACCAAAGGTTGCCGGTGAAAAAAAAACTAATTTTAGATTCGTGATCAGCAACCAAAAAACCTCCGTATGCAAAATTTTATAAAAATTGGCGTGGTATCCGCAAAGTATAATTTTACCATAATTCAATATAACTAGTTAAAATTAATTGGTATTTAAATTAAATTTAGCGCTTTAAAATCCATAATCACTTTTTACTTTTGCCATTAACCTCATTAAAAATAATTGTTCCTCGCTGCACTTTATCCATTACAATATTTATTTTGAGCCGGTGCATTAGAGTTTTCTCATTTCCATGCAAATTTTCATGCAATGACTTTAGTTTAAAACAGGTTAAACTAAGTTAGTAAACAAATTTCGTTCCTCCATATCCTAGTATGAAAGAACAGGCGGCTTATACTGATGCTATATTGTTTGCTGACAAAGTTTTAGTTAATTAAGTTGTAAAGAGTAAGAATTACTATATTTATGTAATATTTGATAATTTTAGGATATTATCGAGAACTGGACTAGCCTAAGATTTTTTAATTGATTCCATGCAATAATGTATGTACCTCAAAAAGCGTTTTTAATAACTATTTTACTAGAGTGCTTTGCACTGGCAAAATATCGTAGCAATGACCTGTTTTCAACTGGCAAAACTCTTACCCGCACTTACCTGGACAAAACCAACATCATGGTTTCTCAGCGACAAAATTTTGTTAAGTTAAAGAAAAAACTTTTGTCAGTCTGACAATAAACACTGTGTTTCTAGCTAAAATTTGGCTCGTTTTCTTGTGAAATCAAATATCATTAAAAAAATTCTAGGCAAAATATTTCTCTTGTTTTATTTAAGTTTGTTGCGTTTATGGCAAGTTGGTTCATGACATTTTTTACAAAACCACTCGCTTGACGGCTCGTGATTTTGTTGTAAATGTCATTCTTGAAATTGCCAAACAACAAACTCTTATAAAATCAAAATATGTTGTCGACAAATGTTTTTTTTTCTCCAACCGCCAAAAAATGTTGACATTTTTGTACTATTTTCAGGTGCAAAAGCTATCAATTCTCATACTGTACAAAAATGTGCTCGTTGCTTAGCAACACTTTTAATCCTAGGATTAAAAACAATTACGTAGTAAAACAAACTAATTGGGCAACTATATATAGGTATTCATTTTTTATTGATATTGATATTGAATGTACAATTGAAACAATTATTGCCAAAATTCAAAGCCCCACTGAAATTATCACTAATATTTTCAGTACTGTTAAAACAAGTTAAAATATTCTCCGTAATTGTAGATGAAGCATTCGGGGAAATATCTGAACACATACTTGTACTTTTTTTGTCAGGTTGAAATATTTTTCTGGCAGTATTCTCTTTGTTGATACGTGATTCTTCAATATATCCTTCTGCTACTGTACTCGACTTCCAACCACCATGTCTTTTAAGACAAGTGAAGTAACCGCCATTAACAAAAAGTGTAGCAGATGTTCTTCTCAACGAATGTCCAGTATACTCCTTCCAATTTTCAAACTTTAAAAATTTTCAATTCCTTGCGGCACGGCACTAATTTTGTGAATACCAACAACCATTCTTTGACAATTCCCATTGACATACTTCAAAAATAAATGACGTTCCTGGAAGTTTAATGGCTGTAGTGCAACATATTTTCGAAACAAACGCAAATAATGATCGTCTATAATATTAAACGAACGAGGTTTCTTGTTTTTTTTACTGCAAAATTTTTATGATCAAGACCGAGCCCATATTATGTTCAATATCATCAATTTTCATATGAACTAGTTCGTCACAACGCATAGCATTTCCAATTCCTAATACTAGAACAACCTAGAAAAAATAAGGAAAAATTAAACTTAAACTGATCTTCCTACTTTCAAAATATTCATTATATTACATTCATCATCAAATATACATTATCAGGTGCCGTATCCAAGAATCGATCCACTTCCTCCTTTGTAAAAACCTTAGACTCTTTAGGTATATATCCATCACTTTGCCTTGTTAACAATGCTCGTATTTTTGGATATTTACTAATATCCACACCATTTTTGATATCCAGTGTGGATCGCAACATTGAATAATGTGACCAAAGAGTGGATGGCTTGACGCTCTTCGTTAAATTTGAGAAATACACCAGAAGAACACTCTCCGCATAGGTTTGCACATTTTTTCCGTTACACCAACTAATAAATCGCTGATATGCAAGTTTGCATAAAGTTGGCGAGATTTGGGTGGCAAGAGATTTAGAGATACTGCTTCTGCACTTTCCAATATACCCGCAGGTATATTTGCATCGAGTTCATGTTGACAAAGCAATTCTTATAAATATATTTGTAAGCGTGCAAACGCACCTTTATTTTCTGTCACTAACTTCAAGGGATATGTGAGTGTTGTTGACAGTCGATTTACTTAAGATGTAGAATGCTATTTTTGACACACTAAATTCATGTTCACTTTTTGAGATCTGTTTAACTATTAAAGTGCTTAAAGTTGTATTTGTGTTTCATTAAAGACCTCTAAAGTCTTCAGGTTATGGGCCCAGAACGTTTGTCGTTCTGCAGATAGTGAAACGGGCGATTTTAAGTCGGTGATAGTAGTGGCGTCGGTCGGTCAAAAGTGCGGGGAAAGTACAATTTAGTGAAAAAGTTTATATAAACTGGAAAAATGGCAACTGGAAACACCATCGCAGTAAAGCCTTTCGATGGTAATGGGTACGGAAATTGGGAGTTCAGAATAAAATTACTTCTTGAGCATCATGAAGTGTTAAATGTAATTTCCGAGGAAGCTCCAACTGATGATACTCTTCTGGCGTCATGGAGAAGAAAGATTTACGTGCTAGAAACCTTATTGTAAACTGTTTAAGCGACAATGTCCTAGAGATGATCAAAGTAAGACAACTGCTAAACAAATTATAGAAACTCTTAGTCAAACCTACGTTAAAAGTGGTGTTGCATCACAAGTGCAGTTACAACGCAAGCTAAGAAACATGAAATTTAATAGCAGTAAAAATTCACTAAATGACTACATTGTGGACTTTGAAAAGACAGTGGCGAGTTGAAAAATGCAGGTGGAAAAATTGATGACTCTGAAATTGTTTCACAGTTGTTAGCATCTGTTGCTGATCCTCAATTTCAAAGTGTAATAACTGCTATAGACATTTTGTTTTCCCAAGGCAGCAATACTGTAACTCTAGACTTTGTCAAAAGCAAATTACTTTCGGAAGAGCAGCGTCATAAGGTAGTGCAAGTACAAGAGCCAGGAGTGGCTGACAGCAATGCTTTTTGGTGGCAGAAAGCAAAAATCAAAATTTATGTACAAGTGTTATAATTGTGGTAAACGAGGACACAAAAAGGCAGACTGTCCTAGTCTTCTTAAGAAGTTTGGCAAGGCAAAATGCAACAGAAAAAGAGGAAAATGAGGTAACTTTTATAACTTGCTTGTCTAATCATGAAATGTTAAGCTCGGAAACAAATATAAAGTTTGTATGGATTCCGGATGTACAAATCATTTAGCTACAAGGAAACTCCAACAATACCTTGTAGATAGGAAGAGTGTTAATTACTCTATAAAAGTTGCCAAGGAAGGTCAAAGTGTGGAAGCCAAATTTGAGGGCACTTTACACCTGCAGACAGCAAAGGGTCTTAAAGTTAAGTTAGAAAATGTGCTGATTTGTGAAAACTTAACTCATAATTTTTGTCAGTTAAGAAAATTGAGTCAAGGGTATGAAAATAGTTTTTCAAGATGGTAAAGTGGCCATAAAGCAAAACAATGATTGTTTATTAGCAGCAGGAGAATTAGAAGGAGGATTATATGTGCTAAACCTAGAAATTCCTAAAATTGAAGCTAATCTAACAACTAATAATGAAAAGGACCTGTGGCACAAAGAATGGGTCATTCTTCAAAGTTTCCTTCATCATCACTGTGTGAAGTATGCTTACAGGGTAAGCAAACCAGAAAACCGTTTGTGAAGCTGCCAGAAGAAAGAAAAGCTAAATGTGTGATTGAATGTATTTCAAGTGATGTGTACCACTGAATCTGGTCTCTCATAATGGTAATAGGTACTTTATTACTTTTATTGACCATTATTCACATTTTGGAACAGTATATTTTATGCAAAATAAAAATGAAGCTCTTCAAAAGTTTAAGGAATATCTAACATTCGTGCAAAACAAGTTTAAGACTTTACCTGAACGAATCAGGTGTGATAACGGAGGAATATGTTGCACACGAGTTTAAAAACTTTGTAGACAAAAAGGCATAAACATTGAGTATAGTATACCAAGAACTCCTGAACAGAATGGGGTGGCAGAGAGGTATAATCGCACCTTATTAGACAAAGCTCGATGTTTGATCTTTGAATGCAATATGGAGAAGTCTTTTTGGGAGGAAGCTGTTTCAACATCAGCATACCTAATTAACCGTACCCCCACCTCACTCTACCAGAAAATAAAACCAGCTGAGGTATGGTACAATCAAAAACCAGATCTGAAGAAAATAAAAATTTTTTGGGAGTACCGCGTACGTACACATTCCTGCTGAAGATAGAAAAAGTAAATTGGATCGTAGAAGTCAAAAAATGTATTTGGTTGGTTTACCAATAATGGCTATCGTCTGTGGAATCCCATTGATCAAAAGTAATCTCAGCAAGAAATGTAGTATTTGATGAGACAAAAATGCTCAGCCGCCTCGCAACTGCAAAAATTGCTCGTAAAAAAACTTAATCCTTATAATATAATATACTATTTTTCTATAACATTATAGACGACTATAAAATATTGTAATAAAAATATTATCGAGTAAAACAGTTCGCAGATCAGCTGTTCCGACATCAAAATGATAGGATATAGAGCCATCACGACCACAATTTCCGAATATCCCAC
Source organism: Listronotus oregonensis (assembly GCA_019359885.1). Lineage (NCBI taxonomy): Eukaryota > Metazoa > Arthropoda > Insecta > Coleoptera > Curculionidae > Listronotus > Listronotus oregonensis. Next base: position 121,055 of record JAHBCN010000865.1, on the reverse strand, counting down.
ATTCTACCCTTTAGTTTTTAAAAATAATAATTTTTTAAACTTTTTGATTATAAAAAAAGATGTATTTTAAAAGTCTTAGCAGGTTCATAAATTACGTTGCAGGTAGTCCAAATTATAATAAAATAAAAAATGGCCTTTAGGTTATTCTATACAAGGCATGCCTTATTCTTTGTGCAGAACATAATCAAATATTTTTTGTGGTATAAGATGTACAAAATATTTAAACAACTACTACCTCAAAAAAATGTATGTTTGTTATATTACTTCAGGGTTTCGTATTTTAAAAGAAAAAATGGAACCCTTAGAAGATCACTCTTGCTTGGGTTCATTCTAGACGTTTTTCCCCAAAAATACTTACAAATTAGAGATTTCATATTTGGTTAGGCGTTTGTAGCGCGCATATATCTCAATAGTCAAAGATTTTTTGCTGTTTTAATGAGGTTAAGATAACCCCTTTAAAAAAATATTTTTTTGTGTAGTGTGGATATCGTTTGAAGAGTTTCAGAAATTTTAAAATTGTTTCCTTTTTTTGGTGAATTGACTATAAAAATTAGCACAAAATGTACAAGAAAGAATATGTCTGCTAACTTAAGCTAAAATTTTAATATTTAATATTTTTTACATTATGGGACAAAGACCAAAGTGGTCCGCCTCATCTGGCGAGAAGCCCAATTAATACTTTTGATATACCATTTCTTTAATTTTCAGTTATCACTGGCAAATTGAAAAAATATCTAAATATACCTTTAAACAGGGTAATTCAAAAAACATTTGTCATCGGTGAATGGGAGATTCCTTGTTTAAAAATAGGATAAAAATGTTATGTAATCATAGCTGACCGAAAGTGAAAGAAAAAATTTTGGAATTGGGATACTTTTTTTATTTTTAAATCAGGGTTTTTGATTTAAATGAAATTTGGTACAATTAAAACATCGACAAAAATACCCCGTTTAATAAGAAAATTTTGTTTCTAACATGAACCAGTGTGGTAGCTTTGAGCAATTTTATTAATATTTTTACCACTATTTTGTCATAACTTTTTTGATATTAATATTATTAAGAATTTGGTACATGATATTTATTTGCTAAGTGTTAAAAAATTCTAGTTTTAAACTTGTGTGGTATGAAAAGAGTAACAATTAATTAAGACAATAGTAATTTACAAAAAGTGTTGAAAGGTTCGTTTTATTGATTTCTTTGTAAAAGTTTTAATTTTTATTTATTTTAAATATTGCTTTTTTAGTACCACGCAAGGTTCAAATCAGGACTTTTTGAAAGCCGTTGGGTTCGAGTTAATTCAAGAGTAACTTTTTTATGTAAAACTAAGTAAAGAATAAAGACCATGTACCAAATTTTTCAAATAATACCAAAAAAGTTATGATGAAATAATGGTAAAAAATGAATCAATGTTCTAACTGTACCAAGTTTCATTCAAATCGAAAAACCCTTGTTGAAAATAAGGGCAATTTTTCGGTACCCTGTATTTGAAGAAGCTATGTTTATATAACGTTTTCGTCTTATTTTTGGCCAAAAAATGTTTTTTAAGAGATGCAATAATTTATTGAAATCATTCTGTATTAGTCGCTTGATTGACTGTGTGTTCATAAAATTCTGGTGCGGAAACCTGATTCCGCACCGAGAGTCTAACTTGTTCTTAAACGTTTTTTTATTTGAAATTATACCTTAAAATAGGTGATTTTTTAAATCTAAGATTCCTTTTTCTTTTTAGAATGGAAGAGACCGTTCGAGCTATGCTGGTATACAAAAAACAGGCAGAACAACTGCGTCAGGAGAAAGCGGCTTTAACTCTTGCCTTTGAGGTAAGTGCTAAAATTGCCTTAATATAAAATATAACAAATTATATAGTTAATAAACACTTATTCAAAATTGTTTTTAAGAATATCTATTTTACTGTTGTTTTAGTAGAGAAACTGCGTACTATCAAATTAAACAGTTACCCCTTCTAGAACGGGTATTTCATTATAAGTGGCGAGATTTCATTCAGAAAGTAATGGTTTAAGAGGTTTGGGACTACCTAAAAAAACCAAAACTCTTACGGGAAAAGCATCACAAAAAATAGCTCCTTCTTATGAATGGTAAACAATAAAAATACGAAAAGTTTAATTTTAAGCTATTTTTGCAAAATGTTTTCTCTGGTCCTAAGAAAATTTTGCATAACCCTGATGTAATGCGTGTATGTTTTCTTTAATTAAATATAAAGATAATAAAAAGGAAAATATGTTTTTAAAAAATGGCTTTATATCCGGACTTTTTAGGCCAATTGAGGCAAACTTTGGCTCGTTGAAAGAAATTTTTTATATAATTAAATGCTAGCTTATGCTAATTTATTTCTCGTGATGGTTCTTACATAAAGCTATTTTCAACATTATTATATTTTTTAGTTTTTGTTAAAAGTTGATGATATAAATCTAAGCCTGAGTAAAAAAGGGCCATTCTCCAAATAAGCTTAACTGGAGATTGGCCCTTTTTTACTAAGGTCCAGAGTTATTCTATTATTATCCTAAAGTGGAAAAATTGCGACAGAAAAAAAATGAAAAGCTGCATTCATTTTCTTCATTCTTAGAAGTTTTTTGCCAAAGAAATAAATAATATATTAATTGACAAACAATTGATTTAAAAGTCTTGTAGTCAAGCATGCCATGGCAAAAAATCTTTTTAACATTGAGTTTCGTAGCGTTTTTAGAATGTATCATTCAAATATAATTTTTATTTTTTTAACCTCTTTTTACCCTGTTTCCAGACTAGGGCTATTTTAAAGCATGGTAATAAAAACCAAAACTTAAAAAGTGTTTAAAGATCACCGGAATGTAAAAATGCTAAAGTAAAAAACGGTAATATTTTTAGTAAAATAAATTATTTGATTTATTTTTCATAATTTTTGAACGGATTTTTATATATATTAAATAGCCATAAAACACAATGGGCAGATTTTTATATAAACTTAAATGGTTATATTTCCAATTTTTTGTTAGAATAAATTAAAATAATAAGTTGTCAACTTTAATTATTAATAAATATTGCAGAAATTAAAAGTACCATTTTTAAAAATTATTTATAAGTAGGACAAAACCCAGTAGATCAAAGTTGTGCAATTTTTTTAAGGCTACAGAATACAAATTACGAATAAACCGTAGGTAGGTAGGTTTAAAGTGAGTGGACTTTTTACGCCCTCCACTGCGACCGCTCGGTCTATTGTGGCTCACACCTTTTTATATTTTTCCCAATAGGATCGGACTTTTAATGAATCCGATACCAGATTGGGAGAGAGTTTTTACATCTCCTCTTACTCGTGTCGCTACCGGACACGAGCACAATGTGTTCTGGTATCCCTGTCTCCTGGAGAGTATGACGAGCAGACGATTAGATCCATCATGCCCTCCTCTCCCGGTCTAGTGACGTGGGTAGCTACCAGGTCCTTGTTACAGGAACCAGATGTTCTTTCTGAGGCCGCATCTCCGGCCTTATCCTATGAAAACGGTCCTATCCGCTTTCTGTTTAAAGCCAGCGAACCCTTCTGTCCTCCTTCTGTTTGGATTCAGGGAACCCTTCCTGAGCACCTGTTTGTTCGGGATGGATTAGTCCTTCCCCGTGAACCAGGCGCCGGTGACTTCAAGGGCACCTTACGAAACGGATTCACCCGTTTCGGTCGGCACACCTTTGTCTGCTTGTGACCTTGAGTGGCACCTCTCGAAACGGATTTATCCGTTTCGGTCAGCGCACCTTTGTCACTTTTTTCCTATGTTTGGAGCTAGGAAGTAATAGTCCACCACGGCAGAGCCCCGCATTACCGCAGTAAGGCTAGATACTTTGAGAGGTCACCCTGTATCTCAGAGGCACCGTTGGAGACACCTGTTTAAGGCACAGGATGTCATTCACTCATCAGCACGGTATGCTAACACCTCCAGTTAAAGCCTTGTATTCATCTTAGCTTCGGATCCCTTTCCATACGCTAGCCAAGAGAGTGGCAGATAACCAACAACTCTAGCGCATGTTCCAAAAGATCCTACTGGGCCCAACCACAACGACGATGTGTGAACACAGTGGTTGGGGAATATACCTTAACCTTACATTTTTTAAAGAAATTTTCGTTGCCCATAAAAAACCCTTTAACAATCAAAATAACAATTTTATAATTATTTTCGGCGATTGTTTTAGAACACTTATTATAAGGTTTTTATTCCTCACCACCCACGAAACAAGCGATACAATACGCAGTGGCTAAAATTTAGGCTCTTTCGTTAAAGGAAATGTATAACCCTTTTTTCATTAACTGAAAACACAATAGTAGTTAGAGTCTCCGTATTCATTTAACAAATTCATTTTTATTGCAGATTGAAGCCTTAACTTTTCGAAAACTCATAATTGAAAGGGAAAGTCTTTTATACCCGAGCGATTAGCTAAACTAATTTAATACAAATCTCTTTTCTTCTTTCTGTTCATCAAGAGAAAACTCATTTGAATTTTAAAAAGGCAAAGCGTCGAATTTAATAGAATAAAATTTTATTTAGTTCGAAAACGGGTTCTTGAAATTTACGTTGTAAATGACGAATTTATGATTGCCAGTTTCAAATTAAACAAACATCGCTCTTTTAATACGGATATATGCATTATGTACAAGAACTATTGTTTTTTGAATATTATATTTAAATAATGTTTCTTAGTTGTGCCCAATAGAAAAATGTTAAGCAAAAGCAGACTTATATTTTGAGGTATCGAAAATTTGAATATGTCTATAATTTTAATTTTACCCTAGTCCAAAGCTTTAAAGATATATTGAAAAAAGTAGTCACTACTTACTAGTACAAGTTTTTTGTGATTTCATTGCATATAGACATACTAACAAAAAAAATTAATGCTTTTAATTTGTCCACTCTCTTGTAAATTTAAAAACAATACTAAAAAGTAAACTACAACTGAAAAATACGGTAAGCCGAAGAAATCCTTAGTGGATTTCTTCGGCGATCTACCTTTTATTGAAATGATACTAGATGCTTGTTTAGACTGAAAATTACACATTTAAAACCTTATAATACAAACACACAACTCTATAAAAATACTTCAAAGCATCAACAACTTAAATGGGGCACTGATGGTCAGACCTTTAAGTGTTATGAAAACATTATAATTATAATAGACTACAGTGCAATTTGTTACAATAAAGCCAATACAGAAAGTCCTAAGATACGAAATTATTACAAAACTGTGCTTAACGAATTACAATTAAAGCCTACAGAACAAAAGCAATCACTAGTTTCTAAGCAGATACATCAGAACCTTCACTAACTCTAACAAGGGTAAAGTAAAAAGCCTCATCCATGCTACCACTGTGTTGTCTCAAAATTCCAACTTTACAAGACACAATGTAAGAGCCTTCAGATCCCGGTCTGTATACCGACGACTACAATGACTTGTTATACCTTTTTACCAAAAAGTAAACCACTAATTTAAACGCGCAGATATTCAGCTTGCAGAAATAACACCTTACTGTTCCACCATGGAACATTTTGTATACAAAGTGTAATATTAATTTACCCAAATACTCAAACCCACAAGAACTACATAAATTATTATTAAACCGATTTAAAAAATGTATAACAACAGGTTCGCACAGATGCATCTAAATTTAAAAAATGTCGTAGGATCGATTACATTACTAAAACAGCATTTATACTAGTCCACTAGATAAAATATCAAAAACTTCGAATTATATTACACTAAACTTTAGAGAAACTATTTTAAAACAAAAAAGAAACAAGTGAAGCTTGCAGTACTTCGAATAGGATACACGAGGTTGACTTATAGATATCTTATCAAATAAACGGAAAAACCAGTCGGGTGGAAATCGACTAACCATCAACACACACGTTTGAAGAATGTCAAGTACTAAGCTTATTATAAAAATATTTTAAAAAATTAATTACTTGGATAAAATTCTAACATTACTTATACTAGTGATGTTAAGTAGATGTTAGCGTTAAATATAGGCACTTTCTTTCATAGTGAAACTTAAAAAAAATATATATAGTGTCAGTAATTAAGTTATTTAACCATATAAACCTAATTTATAACTCTACCGAATTTATCTGTACATATGTACAAACATTTTACAACGCTTTTTATGATTTTGAGTGGTTAATTGGGCTTTTTTTTAATTTAAAAAAAAATGGTTTTGGAAATTTTATTTTTTCAAACTTACCAGAAGTTAAAAACAATACCTGTAATAATATTTTTAATTCAAAAACGCTTACCTACATTTTAAATGAAATCTTATTTATGGGTAAATGTAGCGATATTACATTATTTAAAAGTTAATTACACTATTTATTGCTTTTATGTATAAGAAAGGGTAATTTTTATTTTAAAGATATTACTTGTTACTAGATTTGCCATTTTATGAAAAAGTTGAAAACTTGAATAAATGTACCTAACTAAAATGCAAATTTTATTAGTATACCCGCTGTGTAAATTATCTACAATTAATTTTAAGCGACGTATGAACTTAAACACAACAACATATATAATATTGCATTTTTATTACATTAAAAAAATATTCCACAAATTAATTTTAATATTCAAAATATGATACCTTTCTTAAAACAATATGGTATTAGTTAAGCAGCTTAGTAGCGATTGTGAAATGTATTTAATTAAAAAAAACTTTATGTATAAAGCCTTTATTGTTTTATTGAGATGGGTTTTTTCATAATAACGTGTAAACAGTCCTCGAGTCATTCGGGTTCGATTAGCTATCAGTGTGACACTGTATTAGGTTTGTCGAATAATTGACTGTTTATTCTTTGTAGTCACAATAAATTGGCCCTTCATTGGTTAAGTACACCAAATTTATTATTTAATTTGTCGATTAGAACCAATTCTCATATTAATATAAAAGCCAAAGCTAATTTATACTTTATTGCGTTAACTACAGTGCATTCGTAAAGTAATGGATAATTTTGTTAAACATTTACGAAATAACTTTTGGGAAAAACGCTCGAACCCGTAAAGTTTAATTTCTTTTTTCGCATTTTTTCAGATAGAACTAATATATACAGGGTGTTTCCTGTATGATGTTACCAATTTTTATTTCAATGGTAACATCCATTTTTTATGAAGAAGTTGGAAGGAGCACATTTTTTCATCCTATAAGATAATTTTGAGTATGGGTTTAATAACAAAAACAATATAAAAAAAACGCTTTTACAAGTTTAAAATACTAAAATTAATGGCAATTTAATTTTTAAAAACAACCAAATTTAATGTTAAAATCCTGACAGTTACCCCAACAATAAATTTTTGATTGTTGTTAGCTGTCAGTGATTTGAATATGAATTAAATTTCTGTAAAAAGTTCTACAAGGTAATTCTTTAAAGAATTGATTTTTGATCTTTATATATTAAAGCGACGTATTTAAAGGGTTTATAAAAGAAAAAAATGTGATATTTTTTAACAAATGGTTAAATTAACGGAATGAAAAGAAATTGAAATTTTTACCATGATTGGATTTGAAGATAAAATGCGTATCCTAAACGAAGTAGTTACTTTACTTAATGGAATTTATTGTAATAATAATTTCGTAAAATACATATTTTTTTCCAAACGAGGCTACTTTTTTTTAACGGCCATGTCAATAGGTTCAGATTTACCATTCCTGGTGGAGATACTTGTAAAATGTACGTTAGAAAGCCAGAGAATTTAGAGAAAGAATTCGTCATGAAATATAGTTTATACTTCCTGAAATTATTAAAGATGTTCAAAAATAATTTATTCATTATCTTGATTACAGTCAAGCAGCCAACGGTATTTAAACTAAGCATTTAATTTAGTTGGTTATAAAATAATTTTCATTGCCATTTAAATTAGTTTTTTTTTATTCAACCCATATTAAAAAATGTCTTATCGGATGAAAAAAAGCGTGCTCTTTTAAACTCCGTAATAAACTGTATCTGCGATTTATGGTAAATTAAGGATTTATGACAAAACATAATATTTAATCCAAAAAATTTAGTGACAAAATATTACAAGATTTTTTTAAATATATTATCTTACTCATAAAATTATTATTTCGAATAGAAAGTAGAAGGAAAAATATTCTTCTTTAGAGTCAAAGATAACGGACTAAAAATCATTTAAGGTTTTTTTATTACCCTAATTTTAACATATTTGTTTTAAATAATTTACCTTAATAATTTTTATATGTTTTTTTATACAAACAAGTTTAAAATAATTTGATTAAAAATTGTCTTTAAACACATCTGAAGTTTAGGATTCACAGTTTTTTATTTAAATAGAGATTTCATGTTCCTACTGTGCAGTTAATTAACTGCAGGTGTTGTCTTTATCTTCATTATTTTACTGCAGCAACACTTAGCTGGTCCGCTAACCCTTTTTTTACAGCCAGTCAAGGTGTCGCTGAAAATACATGGTAGCAAAAAGAGTTAAATTAGGCAAAGCTAAAAATTAGTTAGGTTTTTCGTCTTTTCCATCCGCCCTCACTAATGCGTAATTTTCTATTAATTAACAATTATACTATAGGCAGCTAAAAATACACAAACAAATAGTAAGTCAATTTATAACCTTGTCATTTGAATTTCAACCATTAAAACGTCTGTCAAGTTGGTTTGCCTACAACCGAAATACATCCGAAAAAAAAACAGAATTATATTTTTCATAATTTGCAACATAGTGACACTCATGCCTTATCCCAAGCACTGAAATCCCGTCTTAATCTATAAAAATAGTCAAATCTTTAAATTGGTTGTCTAAATTTTAAACTGTAAACAACACTTACCCGGAGATATTAAAAAAAGTACTTTTACGTGAATACATTTACAAATACTCTTTTAACTTAGAGGTTGTCTAGGTGACTTTTATATTTAATTATATGTTTTTTTACTTTTAAAACGACTGGCGAATTTATCTAATAGTGTGATAATTAGGACATATTTTAAATAAAAAGTAGATTTGAGCTATAAAAATTAATACAGATTAACAATTAAGTCTTTTAAAAAGGAAAGGTTTTTTTTAATATATTATTTATGTATCCTATTAAATATTGTATACAGCTTACATAGAATATAAAGACCAAATTGCTTAAAATTCGGAAGTTTATAAATACTTTTTATTGCAACATTATATATTTTTTTATAAATCTTTCCAGTAACTTTTATAGATTTTGAATATCATGCACTATTTGTCTAGGCTAAAAAAATGTAAATAAACACATTATACGAACTATAAATTTTTAAGAACAAATATTTAGGCTATAGACAACAGTTTTTTTTGCTCCTATGACTTTATTTTCACTGTTAACCATTTTTTATACTACGTTAATCGTAGTACCTACACCATTTTTATTACGCATAATGTACTATTAAAAAAAATCGATGGATAAGAACTATTAAGTTACATACAACAAAAAGTAGAATTCTACAAAATTATTAAAAAAGTAAGTAAAATAAGTGAATGGTTCTAAACCAGTCTCAAATTTCATGATATTTTAACGACTGCTTGGGGGCTTAGACAATATTTTACAATTTTAGTGTCGGTTGTTTTATCATTTGTCATGTCTATCAGCACGGTACATTGTTCTTAGTCTTTGAAGAATTATTATGGTTTAAAATAAGGTTGCTGACTTTTAGTTTATGACGTGCTAGGTACAGGTATTTTAAATGTAAAAAGAAATATTAGATAAAACGTATTGTATCTATAATACAAACTGTCATCGGGGTATATATTTTTTAATTTTGTATGTCCAGAAAACCTTATATTTTAAAGGGAAAAAAATTTTAAATTTTAAGTTTTAAACTACTTGTTAAGCAATCCAAGAGTCCCAGATTAACATTAAAATTCCTGATTTTCAGTGCAAGTTTATAGCGTATATCTACACTGCTGTTTTGTCATATTTTTTTTGAAATAATAAACACGAAAATGTTTTATCTAACAATGTAAACGTGCAAGCTCATATACACTTTATTTCTTTTAGTAATCACGTTCTGTAATCCTTTTGAATTTGTAAAGAATATATTTAGGGAAGGAAGAACTGGTAGAAAATTTATATCAAGATTATTAATTCACCTTGAGGGTTAAAATACATTTTAATATAATAAAATTTGTTTTTAGTTAAATGACTAGTATATATATATATATATATATATATATTATATATATATATATATATATATATATATATACTATAATATATATATAATATATATATAATATTATAAATTTAAATTATATTACTAATTTTAAAATTTCTTATGGATAGTTTTAACTTTCATAAATACCACCAATTTTACTATTGTTATTTTTTCTACAGATGACTGCTAAGTTGAAACTTTTTTACTTTGTACACAAATCATTAAAATTAATAAAATACTAAAACTATTTAAAGTTAAAAACTTTAATATTATTATGAGCTTACAATGAGGTCCCTACTAAAGAGTATTTATTTAAGTAGGGCAAGGTAGGATATTAAGGATTGCTATTATTTGCTGTTGCGTAAGTATGTAATCTCTGACGTATTTTGGCGACACTTCTTGTAAGTAAGCAGTATTGTTCTAAGTTAGTTATGTAGCTTTTGACGTCACCATATAGGTCAATTACATATTTATGAAATGAGAAACAAATTTTAATACAATTAACAGTGTTACATGTAATAACTTTCGAAGACACGTGTTGTAGCACTGATTGTGCTGAGAAAATAATCAATAACCATAAAGTTTGAACTGATTTGGAAGGGTAACGAATGAGTCACTAAATACTTACTTACTAGGCAAGTCTTTTAGAAACCATCAACAAGGAATAATTTCATGGTAATATGGTAATATTCATGATGTATTTTTTTAAGTGGTTCTCGTGTGGGAGAAAAAAGTAGCCAATTATAACGCGTTTCAAAATAAAATAAAAATATTAACCCACCAAATATTTTTGTTTTTCTTAACAAAACAGCGAGCGGAATGGAGTTTTAAAGGCTTTAAAGACAAAACAAAGCCAAAAAGGTTAGTAAATCCTATGCAGTTCTCGGAAAAAAGTGCAGACACATTTTTTAAGCAGTTAGTTGGAAAATATAAAACCGCTTTTCCTGTTAAAGCAGAAATACCTGCATTCTTGCTGTGCTTCTAAATAAAATAATGAATTCAGTAACAGCGGGCTCAGCTGCATAACGGCGGTGGTTAAATTGATTAGAACTTTCCCTGACAAGTGTGATGTCCCGCTAAATAATGCATAGGAGAGTTCGCACCCCTGCACTTTAAAATTAAATCCATGCCCGTTTATGGGTTTAAAACATCTGGTTCAGATTTTTCTAATATGCTACAAAAGGGGATCGTGAGATTTGTAAAAATTTAAGAAAATTATAAAAAATAGCATTTTGTGTTCTATATTGGCTTGCAATTGTTAAAGGTAACTTGTCTTATTGACATACACTTTACTCTAAGAAATCCCAAGTGTTTTTGAGACCTTGCAAGTTATTGTGAATATAAGTTGTTTAAAACAAAATGTGTTTATTAGTACCCAAGCATTTGTTTTCTTTGCATTTTAAATTAATAATGGTTAGTTCATTTTAAAATTTAAGTTGCCTTAACGAATGTGTGTCATATATTATAAAATTATGCATGAAAAAGTTAAGTTATAAACAACATAAATTATTATGAAAAGTAAAACTTGCGTTAACGGACACCCTTTTATATCGGCCACCTGTGTTATTGGCCACTTTCAAGCTAACAAAAATATACCTAATGGGAAATTCCGTATATTAGAACCCTTAGATAATGGACACCCTTATAAAACAGCCACGGCCAGACAAATCTCAATTTTTATAATCTATTTCAGGTAAGTCAACCTTTTTTATATTGGCCGGAATATTTTTGGGCTAATTTGTATTTTATTATTTTATGATTGTATTCTGCAAATTTTAAAGATAAAAATACCCAACAATAATATTTATGGCGAGGTTCAAATAGCATTAGTGGCTATAGGAGGATTATCTTCACATTGTTGTAATCATGTCCCTAAAACCAAAAGGTTTGTCACTAAAGAAAAAAATTGATGTTATCGCGAAAAATGAAAAGTACGCTTTGGGTTCGCGAAAACTGGCTGAAAAGTTTGCGGTTGGAAAATTCCAAATAAATAATATCATCAGGAATAAAGCTGATCTAAAACGAATGTTTGAAAAGGGTGTTATTTGCAGTAGATCAAGTCTTCTACAATTGATTCTGCAAAGCAAGAGGTAAAAATGTTCCAATATCTGGACCGTTAATTAAACAAAAACCACTTAAGGCATCAAGCAATTTATAAGTGAAAAATTTTGTAGCTTTGAATTGTTGAACAGCTGTTACCTAGCAATACTGGCCACCCTTCTATAAAGGCCAATTATCCTTAATTTTATGGTGGCCGTTATAGACAAGTTTTACTGCACTTTTTTATTTTCCAGTACTAAATTAGTTACCATTTTTTTACATATATATTTTAATAATAATAATAATAATACATTTAACGACTCGAGATTAAAAAATATTGTTGGTGAATGTAAGACTTTTCCTAACAAGTTTTGCGAGGTAGTTTGTGAGTGTACAATGTGGCTTTTGGATTTACTTTTAAAGTTTTAATTTAAATTAAGTCTTACCTGCCGTTTATAGGGTAACTGAATACAGAATTAAAAGGGCTCAGTTTTCTAAAGGACAGAATGAATAACACATGCCAAATAAAAATGGAAATTTAAAATATTTACTTTTGATAATATCTAGTTCTTATTTTGAAAAATAAATAAACTAACTATTAAAATGTTTCAGACCTTAGCTAGTTTTTATACAGCGTGTTTTTTAAAGTATTGACAAATCTACTTAGTAGTAATAAGTAAAAATTCTTATAAGCATAAATTTAATTTCCATTGTGTCACAATATACCCCAGTTTATTTTCTTCAGGTTTTCCGTAAATTAAAAATTAAAATTACAACCTTCGATGTTAGGGAACTAAGGGATGCAGAATATTAAAGAATCGCAATAGACTTAAAATGAGCATTAAAAAAAAGTTATTTAATATTATTTTATCAGATAAGTTTTATTCAAAACTTTAAAAAAGTTAAAGGAAAACATTTAATAACTTTGACTTATTATCAAAGGACACTTCACATGGATATGGGCCAAAAGTACTGTAGATGTGTGGACTAAAGTAAGAGGTAATTTTAATTACATGGTTCTTAAAGATTGGGTTAGTGGTTTGGTTAGGACTGTTTATTTAGAAAATAGCCCGGTAGGTAGCAGGCTCTATAGTCCTGATACCTTAGGAATAGAATAAGTAATGGAAACTTTGGAGTCTCTTTTAATAGAGTCAAGATGCTAAGTGAAAAAAAAACAGTTTTTAAATTATTACAAATTATAATTTTATTTTGAAAACCAGGGAAAAATTATTCTGGCAGTCAAGGTTATGTAAACCATTAACATGATTACCTCAACACCAAATAGCTAGACTCATCAAACTTTCATATAGATCCAATGCCGTTATATAATTCCTTTGACGTTATTGCAACGTCGCTAATTGCGTCTCAGTGCAACGGATGTGAGTGACATCTAAATTATCCTTTTTCCCACTAGTAAAACAAATTTAAGCTCCAAGTTAGAGCTAATTAACTTGCTGTTAAATTGATGCAGTGGCACGTAATTATTAGAAGTCTTAGTACGGATGTTTGCTAACAGCATATGATACTAAATGTTGTAAATGACAAGTCGATCGGTAAATAAATCGGTGACGTGGGTATGGTTTAATATTAGGTGCAAATTAAAAATATGTATTTGGTTCAACCTTATAGTAAACTTTTGTAACATTTTAATCTGTATTTATAATGTTTTGTAAGAGGTATTATGTAATTATCATAATTTTTTTTGTAAAATTTAAAAGAAACTTACAACAAATAATTTTACATGGGTAATTATCATCTCCCCATTATTATTACTTTTAATTAGGGGTGTGCAAATAGTTCTCAAATCGAATCGAATAGTTATATTCCATTCGAATTTCGAATCGAATATTCGAACTATTGGAATAATTAAAACTATTTGAATAGTTCGAAATATTCGAATATTTCGAACTATTCGAATATTTCGAACTGTTTAAATGATTTAAACTATTCGAATAATTCAAACTATTCGAATAATTGGATCTATTCGAACTATTCGAATAGTTCGAACAATTCAAATATAGTATTTTTTTAATAATTGATTGTATAAGCTATTTATAAGAGTCGTAGTTGCGAACCTTTCAAACTTAGGGCCAAAATTAATTCCTGTTTTTGAATAATCAGAAAAAAAGTTTTTAAGTCCGGTATTCCAATTATTTAAAAGATTCAAGTTATTCAAATAGTTAGAATTATTCAAATAGTTCAACTATTCTAATAGTCGAACTATTCGAATTATTCGAATAATTCAAGCTATTCAGCTCTTGCAAAAACCAACAAAATGGTTTTCTATAGAACCTTTTATCACAAAATGAAGGATTTATGCTTTAAAAAACAATTTTTTGGAGCATGCTAAAAAAGCAATTCAATGCATTTTTTTTTAATTCCGCGGTTGTGTACTATTTCTTGCATTTTAATATTGTAAGGGGTGGATTTTTGAGGATTAAAAAATTACAAAATTAAATTAGTCATATTTTTGAGCAGTCACATTTTTTAATTACAACTCTGTGACAATATGTTAATTTTTCCAGGGTAAACAATTTTTTTATTAAATTATGATAAGGGTTGATTTCCAAGGGTTGAAATATATTAAATAATGTTTTAAAGAATGAAATACCTATTTTTTAGTTTATATGAGCCTAATTTTATGTGACTTAAGCTTTAATATGAAGGTTTTAAAGGTTTTTGCAATATGGGGTAGTTTTCACCCCTAAAAAATAAAAAGCTACATTCAGCATAATGGAAATTTTGAAGAGGAGGTTAAGTTAAACTTAATCCTAAATTTTTATGCAAAACACTGTAATAATATATTAATTTTTTTGGGATAAATATTTTTTAAAATCATTTAGGTGTTGATTTTGAAGGGCTGAAATATTTCAAATAGTGTTTTAAAGAAACAAAATACTAGTTTTTCTACTTATTTGAGTCAAATTTTTCTCAACCTAACCTTTAATGTAGAGTTTTATAGGTTTTAGCAATAAAGGGAAGTTTTCAACCTTAAAAAATAAAGAGCGCCCATCGGCAAATATTTATGCAAATAAATGCATTTTGAAAAAATTGCCAGGTTATGCACTTTTTTCAGTTTTGTTTTCTGAACTTATTTGGATTTGTATTTTTTTATTGCAACAAATGTGAAAAGTCTTAAGAAAACCACAATTTTTATTCTCTTGCTTAACAAACAATCCCAAAAATTATCATCACATTCTGTTCAAAAACCTTTTTATTCAGTTTCTATCAGATCTCATGAGACAAAACGCAACCAGCCCTAACATCAGAACATAGCAATCTGGTCTGTTAATCCACTTTTTCGTCAATTGTAAAATGCATTAAATTCTAAACAATCTGACAATGTGTATCGAATTAAATACCAAACATGTAATTTCGATTCGCTGGTTAAATTAATATACGGCAGATTCGTATACATAAACATAGTGTAATGGGAACATTTAAAGTTAAAGCCCCCAATTATATCTAACCAAATCTGCACGTGTATCGGCTATAACGTAATTTTCCTGGTGCCGATTGTAACTCGAGGGGAAAAATTTAACAGTGGTGTTACTGACGTTATAAAAATTTGTATGGTTACAAATGTATTTTATAAGTATTTTATTACCGACTTTACTTTTTACTTGAGATATATCTGATATTTTGGATCGTCACTTTTCTAGCTTTGTCCAAATCAATGCTGGACTACCCTGAGGCGTAGTATCGTTAGCAACTTTGACTCATCTTATGATAAGCGATCCCTCTTCCACGAATAATCAGATTTATACTTTTACCATAGATAGTACCCTTTACATCAATATTTATTTTCTTAAGGCAGTCCCTAGCCTGATATAGAAAAAAAAAACTTAGGGTCATGCAGATACTATACGTGGCTTCTGGAGAATTTATTTTTGAAGACAAAAAAAATGTTTTATATAAAAATGGTAGGATTTTTTCCATATTATCTTTAAAAATTATCAGTAAAAAAATATCGCAATAAAAAAAATAGAAAAATATAGGCAACTTCAACTTTTTTAAATAGAACACCCTGTATATTATGCGCTACAACGAAAGATATTTTTTTCCTGATTTCAAATATATATACATTGATGATATTTGGATGAACTGTTTTTGAGATATTTAAGCTTAAAATATAAATAAATTTAAAAAAAATCATATCAGTATCAAGAAAGCTATGAAAACAATAAAATTGTTTTAATAAATTTGACGTATTGATATTGTAAAAAGTTGAAATTTATCATTTTAACTATTAAAAGTAGTTAGTTGTGGTTAGTTGTGGTTAGCAATACAGCTTTTGTGTCGATGGGTTATTCAGAAGAACAAAAAGTCGCTATTATGCGTGTTTTTCATGGTAACAATAATAATGTGGCGACAGTGCAAAGGGAATACTACTTATTATATCCTTAATAACAGATGCCATCAATAGATACTATTAAATACATAGTAAGAAAGTTTATTCAACGAAAAAGCTTTAAAATGAAGAAAAGGACTGCAGCACGAAATGAAAACAAAGTTTTGGATATCCTCGTTTTTTCAAGATAATTATTATACTTTTTCTATTGGATTAGCACTAACTACTTTTAATAATTATAGAAAATCCTGAAATATCAATCTTGGATGCGGCATCTGAACTTAATAAAACAAATTATAAAATTTATTTAACTTTAAAATTTTAATAATTTTATCCTTATAAATTTATGTCCGTTTAGAATCTTCCTAAACAAAACATGCAGGACCGACCTAAGTATGCATTGGAAATAGCCAGGTTTATGCAGCAGGATCCAAAGTTTTTGAATAAAATTCTATTTACCGACAAGTCTTCCTTTACTTTAGCAGGAATTTTTAATTACAAAAGTAAACATTATTGGTCCAGAGAAAACCCTCACCAAATTCAGCAACATAACAATTTTATTGTTTCCATGGCTTTATTGATACTAATATGAAACTTTTTTGTAATTTATTAATTTAACCTAAAATATCTCAAAAATGGTTTATCCAAATATCATCAATGTATATATATTTGAAATCAGAAAAAAAAAGATCTTTCGTTGAAGCGCATAATATACAGGGTGTTCCATTTAAAAAAGTTGAAATTGCCTATATTTTTCCATTTTTTTATTGCGATATTTTTTTACTGATAATTTCAAAAGATAATATGGAAAAAATCCTACAATTTTTATATAAAACATTTTTTTCTGTCTTTAAAAATAAAGGCCTCAGAAGCCACGTAAATATAATCAAAGACCCTGTACATATATAGCCACCACAGCAGCAGCTTAAATTATCATGCCAAAAAAATACTTACCAGATATGTTTCACTTTTATACGTATTAATTAATACAGTCTATGCTTTGAAAAAATTACCCAATTTAATTTCTTCACCAGAAGGTTCCAGTAAGGTAACATACAGCTATGCTTTTATTTATAGTCTATATGAAAAGGAATTAGACCTTTCGTTGCTTTTCTTAATCTCTAGAGTACCGAAATTGTGGAACCTGCTATTTTCAGAAAAGTTTTATTCCACTTTAAAGCTCCTACCCTAAGAGCTAGTGGCCGGCTACCTGTATATATTTGACCAGACCTGGATTTTTACACAGTGAGTCCTCTATACCTACCATACATGGAATGGAGGCTCACTAAGCTCCAGCGTGGCTGTCGCTTCTGGTAACCAGGTGGGACAGATATCGCAATTTGACTGATTTTAAATGTATTTGACTAGGTCTGCCTTTTAAAAATTTAAAAATGTGTTATTATTTTTACCAAAAATAACAATGGCAGGCCATTATCGCGCGTCTAACATCGTGGCAGACAATTTTGAAGGTACCAAAGAATATGAAATTTTAAAAGTAATTGACCAGGTCTGCCATTAATACAGTTTGTCTACGTAAGTTGGCGGCATATGGGAAACTTTTTTATTATTAAGTTAACGAAAAAAAGTTATTTCTAATGAAAAGTTCTGCATGGTCCAAAACCTTAAAAGCAACCATCACATGTCAAAATTTACCACACGTATACGAGGTTTTTCTAGAAATGTTTTTATCCTCCAGGATGAAGTACCTTTACTTTTGACAATATCGAAATATAAAAAAAAGATGTTTAGAAATGACTGTCAAATATTTAGCATTGTTTATTTACATTAAAAAACATTTTTTCATTTATTTATGATGTTTTAGCAAATTAAAAGTTATTAAATGGAACATTAATGTGCAAATTTACAATTTTAACATTATCGCAGAGAAAATATTAAAAACAAAATTAATGTAAATAAACAATGTTGAATATTTAAAAGTTATTTTTAAACATTTTTTTAATATAATAATTTTCGATATTGTCAAAAGCAAAGGTGCAAAACTTTTTATAAGGAGTAACTCTTTTTCGTAAAACTAAAATAAAATTTTCCATATTTTGGACTACGCAGAACTTTTTATATTGAATAACTTTTTTCGTAAACTTAATAATTATTATTTAAATATTCAACATTGTTTTTTTACATTAATTTTTTTTCGGATATTTTCTCTGCGATAATTGTGGAATTCTGTATTTTTAATGTATGTTCTATGTTCTTTTATGCGTTTGGCTTATGGTCTGGAAGTTTCACCTATAAAAAATTTATTACATTCACAAGGTATCTTATAAATAACATTTTTTGGGTATTCGTTTATACAGGGTGTTTCTTAATAACATACTAATATTTAAGAGGGTAATTCTTGGACCCATTTTAAGAAAAAAACTTTATATGAATGTATGTTCTAAACGTCTTATCTTTTGAGATACAGGGTGTTAAAATTTTAAGAAAAAAATAATATATAATATACACCTGATATAATTGATTTCTTTGTGCGTTCAGGATAATTTTCTGTTATTATTCCTAAATGTATGTAGATTACCTTAATTTCATAATTTTAACGTTTAAAAGTTATCTTATTAAATAAATTATTGTTCAAAGTTACATAAATCGTTTTTTCTCGTAATTATTTCAATGAGATGCAAATAAGTGAATTTATTTTTTTATGGGAAAACGGTGAGTCGTATGAAAAAAAATCAAGTAACCAAATTTATTTTAAATTGACCGGGGACTCTAAAAACAATTTTTATTTTAAGAGAAAGCAGTGGCGTACTACTTTTTCTTTTAAAAATATCTAGTCAGAGTCCAGTACGGACGTCACTGTTGGAAAATAAAAAAAAATCTTAGGTCAAAAAATGCTCTTTAATGCATAAACGCCGTACACCAATTTTCCTAAAAATATTTTAAGTTTAAAATTTTAACACCCTGTATCTCAAAAGATAAGACGTTTAGGACATACATTCATATGAAGTTTTTTTCTTAAAATGGGTCCAAGAATCACCCCCTTAAATATTGGCATGTTATTAAGAAACACCTTGTATTTTATGGTTTTTTTTTGTTACTTAAAATCTAATAGTGTTTTGTGTTTTAAAGATGGTACGAATATTAAATTTATTACCTATTCGTTGAATTTTATTTGATAAGCCAGGAATATATGATAAAATAGATTTGTACTAAGTCTATTTTAATTTTGTCCTAAATTTGGTTGTTTAAATTTTAGAAAAGATTTGTTTATAAAATCAAGAGGATAATTATTTTAAACAAAAATATCTTTAAAAAATTATTTTTTGTTTTCTTTGTTTCGATCAGAACAAATTATTTTAATTCTATCAAAAAGACTTTTTACAACTCCTTTTTTGTTTGTATATGTTGTATATTTATTTGGCTCTAAATTAAATTTCTAAATATTAACTTTTTAATTAGTTTAATTTTAATAAATTAAAATAAAATACCGTATTATAATGTTTTCGTTTTAGTTTTAAATTTTCTACTAAAAACGTCATACTGCTGGTTCCACCAAAATTTGTGGTTCTTTCTGCCTATAGAATAAAAAAAAATTAATATAAATTTGAAAGATATTTAATTTACACTTTCACCGTAAAGCTTTTGCAGCTAGATTTTGTTTGGACAGTGTAATAAATATAACGCTATACGATTTAATAATTTTAAAACAATATACTGAACAAGCTTATTAAAAATTTTAAAAAATATATTAATATGACGGTTAAATAAATTTTAATTCTTAAATATTTTAATAATTTCGGGATTTTAATTTTAATAAATAAGTTGGTATTATTCTCTTTGTAACGCTTAACAAATAAATAGTCAAAGTTAAAATACGACTTGGTAAAAATCTATTTCTTTAAACATTTTTATAAATACGGCATTCTGTAAATTCATTAATTAAATATTGTCCTGTAATGTATCTAAAATGACATTATCCCTTTTTCCTTAAATCTGTTAACGATAACCTTGTTGCATCTCCCCGTCTTAAGGAAATTAAATCAAAGCCATACCCCTTGACGACCAAACCATGCGTAAAACTTGAGGCTTTCTCGCATCTTTGCCGATGAAAATTTGACGGTTTGATGGCTGCTTTTCGGAGTTTTAAGGACAGATTCACGGGGACACTCGATGGGGTATATAAACAGAGCAACAAATTTTGCGTGGGGCTGGGCAAGGCGCATTAATAGAAGGAATGTCAAAGGGGATGGCATGCACCCTCCTTTTGGCAGGGAGATCTGTATTCATCGGGTTAGGGTGGAAAATCCCTTTGTTTGCATATAACCACAAAGTTTACAGTAGCGACTCGTTAAAAACACGGTTAAATTAACGAGTACCTGATTACAATTTAGTTATGTTAATTAATTATATTTTTGTATGTGTTGCCAGAAAACCGTACAATGGGATCCCTTCGGTCCTGGTCCCGGGGTATAGCGAGTGAGTGTGCTCAGCCCTATTAACCCCTATGAACCAGTAAATAGCCTGAAACACGGAAAAAACCCAAAACAATCTGAACACTTATCTACGTTTTGGGACAAGTCTGCCACCATTATCAAAAAAACCTAAATGAAAAATAAAATAGTAATTACCATAAAAACTGATTCTCTGAGAACCTTTTGTGACAGTTTTTGACGTTTTGTCATAAATGACATACTAGTTTGTTTTGACTGGTACATTTATTATTAACAGAAAAACAAAAAGATGTTGGTGTGTTTATTGAATCTTAGCTTCTCCGGAAATTACTTCAGCATAAAGCATGGGTAACCACGTATTATTTAAATTAGCAGATAATGATGCGTGTTGGCAGATTTTTGATTTGTTAAATAATGTGTTTTTAATGTATGTCGTGGGGAATCGTTAAGCGGTACGCCTCCGCACCATAAGTTGTTGCCGACAAAGTTTGCTATCGGCTAAATATGAACTGCAAACCTAATAGGCGCAAATTTAAGGTTTGAACGCCCTGTAGAATGACTATTGCTAATTGAGACATTAGAATAGAATAAATATACTAACATTTTATTTACAATAAATTTTACAAATTACTACACTACAAATTTTTGTGATACGCCAAACAATTTGAATTTTTGTTAACTTTTAAAAATATCCAAAAAAGAAAAAAGGTTTGAAATTACTCTTTTACTAGGCACTGATAGCCTTAATTACTTTATCAAGAAGTTGAAAAATTTACTAGATACTTATTATTTAATGATAATATCAGCTGTTCACAAAGTTATCAAAAGCTTAATTTTATAAAAATGTGAAAGAAAAAAAGAGCTACATAATTTACTTGGAAAATTAAAAAAAAAATACTTCAATTTAACAAAGAAATTTATTTGACTTTCATTAGAAAACCGAAACGCCTTACGGGGTCTATGAGGCGTGAATCCATCGACCTTACGTCACAATTAGAAATTGTTTTTTTATTACTATAAAAGTTAGAAAGTTTAAAGTTAAAGTTAGAAATTATTTAGTTTTTGGGACACCCGGTATTAATTACTGACAAACTATCAGTAAGTTCGGATATTGCTATAACTCTCTGCTAATATCAAAAACATACCATTTACAAATCACTTTTATCACCACTCCAGCTAACTCCTGCCCTGGTACAGTCCTTTACAATCTCATTTAACAACTTTACGTAAACATATCACATTAAATTCGACACAGAGAAATACTTGAGTAGCTTTACTAGCTCGTCTAACAAAAGGGATTGTAGTCAATGCTAACCTATTACAGTAAGAAATCTTGTATTTTTTTGTAACCAAAAACAAGTTTTTGCTTCTAAATTGTGTTTTCTTTGTGTACAAATTAACATAGTACGTTCTTCATATGCTCTAGTTTTAATTCTGTGTACTCGTGTCTTATTAATATTTTCTTCTTTTAAAAAGTTTTTTTTAATACTTTTAAGGTTTTATTCAAATTCAAAACAACCCTAAATTAAAGCTTGTTTCCCTTTATTTAGGTTTTAAGCCTACTAGGCCTTAAAAAAAAATGTTTTCTTGTGTGATAGCTATGAACCGTAAGAGACTTTCCTTTCTCAATAAATACCTACGATTACGCCTATACCATTTCGTTAAAAAAGATGTATGTCCTAAACACATTTACGTTATGACTTCCTCGTAAAAATAGTTCTATTTTAAAGATTTTTTTCATCGAACTCAAGGACTAAAATTAAATCAACGTCCGTATGTAGGCAGGGTATTTGGTATAGTGATCTGTTTGTTTTTGTTTTGGAAAAATGTAAACAAATTGCCAGATCTCAATAATTAAAATTAGGAAATTATCTTGAAAATGTAATAAAATTATTCAAAAATATTGATTTTTATGTTAATATAGGCAACATCGATTTAAATATAAACATTTATTGATATAACACTTCCAAGATCCGATTGTACCGGCAAGAAGGTTGATTTGGACAGCTGCTGTATTCGTTTGATAAAAAATTAATTTACATCAGGTATTGTACGGCACTTCGATGTCATTTTATTTCTTTCGATTAGTTTGTATTATTCAATAACACGTTTTGTAAACTGACTCGATCAACAGCAATCGAATTGAGCATCTAAAGAATGACGTATCCGTCTGTCACTTCAGATAAAAAACAAAAATAGTTTTTTGGCTTCAAAAATAATTTAACAAAAAAAAAACATCGATTTATAAAAATATTATTTATGGTGCAATGCCATAAACATTAAAAAAGTTATTATTTCCGGAGTGATGTTATTCAGTGTGTTTAATTAACGTTGCCGGTGCAGTGTGTTTACAAGAACTATTCTGCCTTGCCCCTTTGATTATATTTATGCCAAACAAAGTTTGTTTACTTTATTTCTACCCAAGAGTTCGTTGATTTTTTTATTTTCTGAAGGAATATATTTTTTTATTATGCAAAATTAACTTATTCTTCTACTAGCAACACCACCACACGTATAATTTTAACTTTTATTTAAACCTCAGTTCCCAAACTAATAATGTCAAATTTTAACAAAGTATGACTGGCCATCTGCCTTGCCCCTTTGATTATATTTATGCCAAACAAAGTTTGTTTACTTTATTTCTACCCAAGAGTTCGTTGATTTTTTTATTTTCTGAAGGAATATATTTTTTATTATGCAAAATTAACTTATTCTTCTACTAGCAACACCACCACACGTATAATTTTAACTTTTATTTAAACCTCAGTTCCCAAACTAATAATGTCAAATTTTAACAAAGTATGACTGGCCATTTCTTTGTATAACCTTGGTTTCGGACCGTTGAAAATTGGGGAAACACTGCGCCGAAAACACCGCTGAAAGCGAAAGTCCCCTTTACACAACGCTCACGTGATTTCAGGGGTAAAATAATGGCCTTTTTGTAAGGTATTAATACCGCTATTAGGAAAAGCAATTTGCGTCTAGGCAGGAAATATTTTAAAATAAAAGTCGAAAAAGGAAATGGTAAATGGTCAAAAACTCGAGTTTTATTTTTTGGGATAATATAAATTAAAGGTGGTAATTTGAGTGGATTTTTGGAGTAGGTGCTTGTCAGGGGAGGTTTAAAAGAAATTACGACAAAATATCATTCCATTTACTTACCCGTGTTATAGAGTATACTACAGCATGAAACAATTAGTAGGCCGTTAGAAATAATGAAAAGTAGGGTGTTTTCAAGAAATTTTATCTCCATCAGAATTTAATACTTAGAATATAAAATATATTTGGGGTATGAAAAATCGAAAAATCACTCAAAAAGGTGGGAAAAATGCTTAAAAATGCATAAATATGCTAAAAAAGTGCATTTTTTCCAAATTTTTGGGCATTTTTCAAGGGTTTTTCAAAGAAGTTTAATTAAAAAACAAAATAAATTGTGAGTTTTTTATATAATTCAAGATTTAAGTTACATATTGGGTCATTTAGGATCTTTTATGGACCGTTTTGAGTGCCTAATGGCATCGTAAAGTGCATAATTAGCACCCGTTTACAAAAAATTGTAACAAATTGCTCTAAAACGCATAAAAAATTTTATACTTGGCGGTTTTCCGGGTCGCTGATTACCAATTTAAATAGAAAATCGGAAAATTTAAAATGACTGACTGATATCGGCGAAATTAAAATTTAAAAGAACATTTTTTACTTTTTTTTCGCATAAAACGCATATAAAACAATAAAAAATAAATTTACGTTTTTTTTTAAATATATTTCAATTTTTTATTTTTTGGCATTTTTCATTGGACAATTATTTATGTCTTTTAGAGCAATTGATCACATTTTTTTTAAACGGATGCTTATTATGCACTTTTCGATGCAATCATGAAGTCAAAATGGTCCATTAAATATCCTTAATGTTCCAATATGTAACTTTAATCTTGTATTATAGTAAAAAAAAATACACAATTTATTCTGTTTTTTTATTGAACTTATTTAAAAAACGAAAATGCAAAAAATGCACTTTTTATATATTTAGGCACTTTCCCCATCTTTTCGAGTGTCTGGGTTATGATTTTTCGATTTTTCCTACGTTAAATATATATTCTAAGCAATAAAATCTAATGGAGATAAAAATTTTTGAAAACCACCTCTGACGGCCTTAGAGGAAGATAAAAGTTCCTTCTGTCCCTTGGAGATGTAGCTGTTGAGGTATATGTAAACTTAAAACACTATTATTAAAAAAAAAAATATTGCCAGTTTAAAAGGTTTTTATGGGCACTACAATAGTTCAACATTTCGTGTACCTGCTATGATGATTAACTTTCTATAAGATTTAATGGAAACATGTCACGTATTGCATTTGATAATACTTAAGGCAAGGATAAATTAATACCAATTTATATTAAAAGTTTAAATCAGGTTTATTTTGTAATTGGAACATGGAGAGAAAGAGAAGACTTTCATTACAAAATTGTTATTTTAAGTATGTAATTTTTTTAGGACGACTCAACCAACACAAAACCTAAAGATATTAATAACGATACAGGTGGTATGTACGGTAACCAAACATTGTACAGCAAATTATAAGAATATAACACTCCTTCCTACGCAAAAAAAATAAAGGA
This sequence comes from Listronotus oregonensis, assembly GCA_019359885.1. Lineage (NCBI taxonomy): Eukaryota > Metazoa > Arthropoda > Insecta > Coleoptera > Curculionidae > Listronotus > Listronotus oregonensis. The sequence goes on along the minus strand of JAHBCN010000865.1, from coordinate 95,476 downwards.
GAAAATAATCAAATAATAATAGTTGAATTCACTAAACTAAAAAAGCAAGCATTTTAATATTAAAAACTTAAAAAGTATTAATTGTTGTTGTTAATAGTGACCTTCCAAATCCTATAAATGTTTTCTATAGTTTTGTGGCGGATTTATGTTTCATACCGAAGAGGTAGGTAGGTAGGTAGGTTTAAAGTGGGTGGACTTTTTACGCCCTCCACTGCGACCGCTCGGTCTATTGTGGCTCACACCTTTTTATATTTCTCGCAATAGGATCGGACTGATGAATCCGATACCAGATTGGGAGAGATTAGATCCATCATGCCCTCCACTCCCGGTCTAGTGACGTGGGTAGCTACCAGGCCCTTGTTACAGGAACCAGATGTTCTTCCTGAGGCCGCATCTCCGGCCTTATCCTATGAAAACGGTCCTATCCGCTTTCTGTTTAAAGCCAGGGAACCCTTTTGCCTGTAAAGGCGGTTCTGTCCGCCTTCTGTTTGGATTCAGGGAACCCTTCCTAAGCACCTGTTTGTTTGGGATGGATTAGCCCTTCCCCGTGAAACAGGCGCCGGTGACTTCAGGGGCACCTTACGAAACGGATTCACCCGATTCGGTCGGCGCACCTTTGTCTGCTTGTGACCTTGAGTGGCACCTCTCGAAACGGATTTATCCATTTCGGTCAGCGCACCTTTGTCAGTTTTTTCCTATGAAAGCGGTTGTCCGCTTTCTGTTTGGAGCTAGGCAAGTAATAGTCCACCACGGCAGAGACCCGCATTACCGCAGTAGGGCTACATACTCTGGTCGCCCTGTATCTTAGAGGCACCGTTGGGGACACCTGTTTAAGGCACAGGATGCCATTCACTCATCAGCACGGTATGCTAACACCTTGAGTTAATGCCTTGTGTTCATCTTCGCTTCGGATCCCGTTCCATACGGTGGCAACAAGAGTTGCCGATAACCAGCAACTCTAGCGCATGTTCCAAAGGATCTTACTGGCCCCAACCACAACGACGATGTGTGAACACAGCGGTTGGGAGACCGAAGAGGTCTCATTTACCAAAAAGTAGAAAGGCGAGGATCCCAAAGATTTAAATTTCTGTATTGCAAAACTTGTTTTGCGTTCTATCTATTTAGGTTCTAATATACTTAATATTTAAACTAAAATAACAAATTAACAAAATTTATTTTAATTTATTGTTTTGTTTTTATTCAGTTCAAGACATCATGGACAAATAATATAAATTTTAGTGTTAAATTATATTTTCTGGCTCTTAACATAAGCCGGTATTGAGGTTTAATTTACATTGAGTACATTACTTTTGTTGTTATAAAATAAAAGTTTGCTTTCAAACTTGTAAAATAAAAATAAAATAAAAACATTCTCTTTATAAATATTTAAATAAATAAATTTAGTAGTGTAGGTTCGTATATGTTATTAACGGTTGTCTAACAAATAAAACTTTGCCAAAGTACTAAAGAAATATATTTTACACTTTTTTTGCACATTGTGCTTAATGAAGAGTTTTTATTTTATTATTTATATTATAACAGCCTGAACGATAAATCCATTATAGTTAATTTTTCTAATCCCGTGAGTTAAGCTTCACCCTACATCTTTTGCAAAAATTAGGTCTTTTATTACTGCACGTATTTTCATTACCGCACTCTTTTTTTAATAATGACGCCAAATGGATGGCACTAAGTCTTGTAACTACTAGATGTTGACACAAATAAATATACCTTTAAAAACTATCAAAAACCGAAAACTTCTTTTTGAAATATGTGTGTTTTATATGCAGATATAAATAAAGTATCATGCAATACACGTGGGATGACATCATTAATATGCTTGTGCAACTTTCACCCGCGTACCCCATTAAGGCCTTAATTGCACTTGTGTCGTAAATATCTATTACATAACTATTTTGTATTACTGTTAAAAAGCTATCACTTGTTATTCTTGCTTGCGCAATATCGAAAATCTGTCAAAGTCTCTAAAGATTAACTAGTTTAGGTATACAGTAGGGAATCACAATCAAGCACATACTTCGGTGTTTATGTTACCCTAGGCTAAATAACACTTATCTGTATTTTGACACTTTAACAAGCCTATATGAGTAACCAAGATTAAGTCATAGCAAAACAATTTGGTGGGGTTGATATTTTTCGGATTGAATTAATTAAAGGAAAATTAATTAAAACATTATAAGTGTTTTAAAGATATTAGAATTATACAGAAACATTAAATGACTTATATTTTTTAAATTAAATTCTTTATTTTATACTGTACCTACTGTACCTTAATATACTACATTAGGTTGTCAGTGTGAGTCCGGGAAATGATACTTTACATTACTAAGCCGGTAAAGTAATTAACGGACTGAAACTGAAATTTAGTATTTTGAAAAACTTTAATTATGCAATTACAATAAAATTACTTATAAACGTTAACGGTAATACTGCAGTTTAATTTATTTGAAACATTTACAGGGGCAGGTACATCTTCTGATTTACTACTATTGGCTACCAAAGATGTTGAAGCTTGACTTTAACAGTTAAGAACCTGCTCAAACGTTTCGCCACCTTGGATCATTCGAGCCACCTTATTTTAACTTTCCAAAGACTCTTCCACGTATTTTTCCGCTGCCGACGTCCTTCGGAAACAATGCCCTGTATATCTCTCAGGATGGTCCAGGTTCAGAAATTTAGCAATTTTGCTGGGTGCTCCTCCTATTAAATGGATGTCTACTCATTGGCTCACAAATTTACCTTTTCTATACCCAATAAAAAAATCTTTTCTGGGATGTTTTTTGGACGTAACCTGCGATATTGACGGAAGGTTTAAAGAAAATTTTCTTTAATTACAGTAAACACGCTTTTAACATAAGTTTTGGTGTGTTTAATGCTGACAATTAATTAGGATTCCGTGTCTTGTAGATCCGCGTCATTTAGGTTTTACAGGTCTTCTCTTCTACACTCTCCAGATATGCCTAACAGTGCCACAACCTGAAACAATACAAAATATCTATAAACATTTTTATCTAATGCAAACTAGACTTGTGACTAGGGGACCCAGTTTTTCCTCTAAGATGCCCACTTTGACTTCTTTAGTAGAAGTTAAAAACTTATTTCAGTATAAAAATTTGTGATTCACTTTGCTCAACTTTAAAGGTATCTGTAAAAACATTTTTGTAAAATTAAAATTAGTAAAACAAAATAAAATACCTTTATTACCAAACATGTCTCTGTCGGTGCTTCCTTCATAAATCTGTCGATTTCTTATTAGCACTTTGAACTGGTTTGGTTGATGACCCAAAGACTCTTTTTTAGGAAAGCTATAACTTTCGAAAATTTGGAGATATCTACGTTCTTATTGACCATTAACATTGATTTTACCATGGAGTATTTCGCCAACAATATCGAACTACTGGACTTTTTTGACTACCAAAAAAATCAATAAAGTTAGTAAACTACCGTAATTTCTTATTAAAGCTAATTATACACACCACACCTAAGAAGTAGGCCAACAAATTGTTTTCTTTACATTGTAAGTTTTGCACCATTCACAAAATATCTTCTTTTTGATATTTTCTGGAAGACCCTGTCGGGAAAAATTTCGCCGTCGCTTCAGAATTTTTTTAAAAATTTCCGCATCCATTTTATTATTATTATTAATAAAAGGAACGCTAAACTAACAGACAAGACAATGACAATCAACAAGCCATTTTGTTACTGTAAGCAACCAATTTAGAGATAACTAGATCAACAACTTATATAATGGTAGCTACGTTCACATTAATTACTTTATTTTGACAATACTGACCCTTCATATTATTCGAATATTTACACTTTAATTTACTTATCAAAAAAAAAATAAAACAGTATGAAATAAAACGTTATACAATACACGGCCGTGAAATGTCATTAAAGTACTCGTCTAGAAATTCCGGACTCGGCTCATCCGTCGCCTTGTCAGTAAACATCTGGATTTGTACCATTTCTCGGCCTTGTAACGTAAATTACTATCTATTAATTAATTTAATCCAGAAAATATCAACCTCACCAAATTGTTCTGCTAGATATTAGAGTTATACAGAAACTTAAAAGATTTTCTGCGTAATAAAGTGATTAGTTGTAAAATTTATGCATTCTGATTTGTCTTAAAAACAAAAAGTAAATAATATACCAACCAGGTCATTTTCGCTAGTCATTTGTTACTTTTATAGATACATGACAGATGAGCCTGGTATACTTTTCTTTAATTTTAAATAAACCAAGATGCATTTTACATAGACCTTTTTTGTTTTGAAAGCACTTCATCTGGGAAAATACTATTGTATTTGAAAGTCTGTACCATCTAAACATAAACTATGAAAACAATAATCTATTTTCCCTACAATTATGTTTTTGCCGCAACTGATTGATGAACAAAACACATTTACCCTAAATATAAGCGGTAGGTACATCTAGCTAATTCATAAACCAACCAACACTTGATTAATGCCAAACCATGAACAGATGCCCTCTATTTATTACCCCATCACGTTGTGGTGTTTTCCTTTCCGAATGTTGCAAATTTTCGCACTGGGAGATATATCGACCCCAAGTTCGCATGCATATGGCCGTTTTAGCCCAATGTTTGTATAATTATTATTTACTGGGTGATAGGGTGAGTCACTGCTGTCGGGCAAGGTATATTTGTTGTATGTGACTAAGAATTGTATGCTTGGTATAATCAACGGCTTAGTATATAAAGACAGTTAATCATATTTCAGGGACTATTTTAATATTATGTAATATGCTTTGCGGCGTCTATAAAAACAGCCGTTACTAGATTTAATTATGTTATCACAAAAATTGAAAAAAATATTGATAGAAGTTTTTATTACGATTATTACCAAATATACCTTTTTTAAAAATTGTTTAATTGTTTTTCTTTAAAGTTTAATACATTTTTATTGATTTTACAAATAAAAAAATGTACTTTTATGCCCTGTGTTGTATAGTGGTAAATCTTGGCTCAGATATTGGTGATTTGTTATTACCCGTAAGAAGTATTTAAATTTTAGACTATCTTTGTGAATAACCCCAATAAATGTTTTACCTTGCCAACATTCTGCCAGAATTACACAGGTCAACATTTGATCTACGCGGTACGCCGGAAGCCTTTAGATGCTACTAGGGTTTTTGGTTAACGGTAATGGTTAACTGACCTCAGATTCCGATTCGCCGACCTCGAAAACGAACGTACGTGTTTTTTCAGGTTTTTCATATAGCTTTTAACATATTTATCCCAAAACCACTTTAAGATAACTTTGAAATGTCCTTGGATGACCCCTAGGATAGATGTAAATAAACGCCGGATTCGGATTTAGCGCCCTCGAAAACATATGCATGAATTATTCCAGATTTTTCCAATGGTTTTTTTCTTTACTTGATCTTTACGTGACCTTGAACCTGACGTGATGGAGGTTAACCAACCCTCTTTTCGTAATTAGCGACCCTAAAAACCCTAGTAGTATCTTGATATTTTTGAGGTCGCGGAACGCGAATCCGGGGTCAGTTTATCCCTATCAGGTCAGGGTCAAGCGCATTTCAAGGTCAAATCTTCAAAATTACGCAGACCAATAAAAAAAATAAAATTTGGAAGACTTGACATAGGTATCCCAATGTTTTTGAGGTCGCCAAATCCGAATACGGGGTCAGTTTGACCCCATCAGGTCAGGGTCAAGGGCATTTCGAGGTCAAGTCTGCAAAATTAATCGTAACCAAATTTAAAGAGTGTACACATGTTTTTGAGGTCGCTGAGTACGAAAGCTGACCACGGATTCATATTCAGCGACCTCAAAAACATAAGCATACACTCTTTAAATTAAGTTGCGATTAATTTTTCAGATTGACCTTAAAATGCGCTTGGTTCTGATCTGATGGGGTCAAACTGACCCCGTATTCGGATTCGAATTTAGCGACCCCAAAAACAATAAGATACAATGTTCAAGTCTTTTGGATCTTAAACTTATTTGTGGGGCTGTGATATTAATCAAATTAGGAGTAAAATACATAATAGATCGTGTCAGTTCCAGACCACATTAAAGATAATTAGCATAAATATTGTCACTCTTAATGATCGAACACAAAGGTTAATACTTGGTAGTTATAGTTAATAAGAAGCAGATCGAATCAAATCAACATGATACTAAGCGTCGAGACATGGCGCTTTAAAAAAATAGATATAAAGGTTCAATAAATATATATCTTAGGGTTCAGTTCTCACTAAAACCTTCCTAAGCTTATTAAAAACCTGACTGAGGTAAGCAAAAGCATCCACAATTAAATTAACTGTTTTATCAACAATTGTGGTAACCAGGAGTAAAGCAACGTAACGAAATCATAAAGATGAAATCAAAGATCAAATTCGCTCCATTGGTTTCATAAGAAAATAATAAGTTTGAATAAGCACAAAAGTAGTACAACTTTTTTATTGATTAATTTTCGTATTTGGCCTAGATTCATAAATAATGCATCCAAAATAGAAAAAAATGGTTGTCTAACGTGACATTAAGAAGATTACAAATAGGTTGTGCTATTATTTTAGCATTTAAGGCTAGAAATTTATTGTTAGAAAATAGTAATTTAACCCTTACATAAGCAACACAATTATTGCATTAATCTTTATTAAGTTAGAGACGAACAAAATGATCCTTATATCCCTCATATTCTAATCCAGTACTATTGTTAAAACTCCATCAGCATTTCAAGCAATTAATTTACATTCCCCAATGATTACTAAAAGAACATCACTGTTAAGCTATTCCAAACCCTGGTCTCGGTTATTATTTTTGCATTTTGCTTCTCCTCCAGGGAACAAGACAGAGTTTAATTAGTGTGAAAAGAGATAGTCTCATGTGCGTGCACCTAATGTAGCAGAAAGCTTTGAAATGTTACAAAACTTTTACCCACCCTTACCCAGCTGAATTATTCAATGGACTGTCACACATTAGGGGTTTCCGTTGTTGCGCCCATGCGATAACTTTGGATGAAAGTGGGCGTAATTTTTTGGGTTAATCTAACTTATGATATAGCTGACGAGGTGTAATAAATGAGTAAACAAAATAAACAAAAACTTATATTACTCTTTTATAAATACGTTTTATTACCCTCTTAAATTTTTGTTAAAGTTTGCTAACATTCGGATAATATTTATAGAGTGTTATCGCAGATATTCAATAATAAATACGGAGTGTTCGAAAACCTTCGGACACGTGTAGCGGTATTAGTTCGCATTTTCAGTTAAACAGTACAGGGTGTATCCTTGTTGACATGTCACAACTCAGTCCTTTGCAAAGCTCCGAAGTTGCTTTTGTTTCTTCACAAGTATAGTGATGTCATCCATACCTGGGTATAGAGCCTTATTATTAGTTCACCAGGGTTCACCAACTATACTTGGGGATAAACCTCCTGTGGGCACCTTGACCATCTGACGACTCATTAGTTTCGTGATAACTTCTTGCGCTCTCTCCAAGTACAGTTGTTTAATCCCCTACAAATGGTGTCGGTTAACATATGTCTGGCAGGTCCGCGGCCATTGAGTTGAAGGGGTTGATAAAAGTCCTCAATGTCAAGCAATGCAGCAAGTGCATTTCCTTTTGCTTTATGCAGTTCTAATCTTGGTACAACAGTTGAGATGAGCAATTCAATATGACTTTCTCTGATTTTCGATAGGCATTTGGTTTGTGGAGTCGGCCTCTCGTAATGAGATGTCATTTCCCTGACCTATCTCTGTCGATCCAGTCTTGTCCAGTTTTTATCAAAAAAGACGCAATTAATTGGTCTGTCCTTTGCCTGGGAGCACCTTATGTGCTTTGAAGTAAGCCATTTCTAAGTCTAAGCTTCCATGCATTGGGCAATAGCTCATAGCTAGGCTTCAACGGAATAGTTGCAATTGCAAATACTTAGAGTTTACTTTCAGTCTCAAAAGAGTGTCGGATTAATCCCAATCAGTGTCCAGGTAGTTTGTAGGTTCGAATGATTAATTGCCCACTGTTTTCTTCACAGGTTATGATCTCCTTTGCTACTTCCCAGTCAGCGTCTTGGCGAATATTCGGAACATTGACGTTGGGTTATGCATCATATAAGTTGAGTTTCTCTTGAGTCCTAGATGTGCTATTGACAAAATCTCCAAGAAATTTCATTTGAGTAGGTTACCTTGGTTTTCTTTAAAAGTGCCAAAGGATGCCGATCTTTAACAGGCTTTTTTGGAGTCTCTGCCGTCTGGTATTTTCAAACTCCTGCATATTTGTCTCCATAAGCCTTTGCCTTACGAGACCGTTTATGTATTCGTAGTCCAGATTGAAATTCATACTCACGTTTAATTTCGTCTTTAACAGTCTGCGGTTTTTTCCTAAATTGTAAGATAGTTAGATTATCCACCAGGTAGGCTTTCCGGTTAATGTCTTTACTTATGACGGAAGTTTATTCTGATTAAGCATGTTTGATTAATAGATACCAGAAGTTTTACTAGCAACAAGTCATTCAGTAGTTTTCTAAGAACTGACAGTTATAACTTACAATCAAGATTATGTCAATAGTTATCTTGGTACATTTCATCCTGACATCATTGATCACGGTATTCCACATTGCATCTAAATGATCGTTATGATCACAAAACAGTACTTTTTGTTGCTCCCGTTTTATGTTATATTCGTAATTAGATTGGCACAATTTCTAAAGGTATGATGTGCAATTTTCGTGTAATTTTTTTAACTTTAACGACATGATTTGAGCTAGGTAATTTTTGTATGGTTGGTAAAGCTTAGCGTATTGTTAGCTTATAAATTACATATACAGTGTAGTTATAATTTAAAAAAAATAAAATACAGTAAAAAAATCTATTACATAAACAAATATAAGGCTAAGTAGTCTTAAAATTGTATGTTAATTGAAAGCTTTATAAGTTATATTTTTATAGATTTACACTGCATAAAATCTTACATTAAAAGACTTGGCAAAAATATATTATTACAGTATTAAATTCACTAGAAAACCGGCTAAACACTTATGTTGTTTCATTAAATTTAGAGAACACATTGCTTTTGTATTTTTCCAATAGAATTGTATTTGGTTTTACTTATGGGTGGGTAAAATCTTGCATTTTATAAATTAATTTTTTTAAGATAAGAAATATTAATTTAATATTTTTTTCTTGTTTAAAACACAAGGTAATTTTGTTGCTTTTATTTATTATATCTGCAGTAATATCAACCTTATTTCTAGAAGATATTTATTTTATGGAAAATCTGTAACTTTTAACGATATGATATTTTATTTTTGGATTAGTGTTACGTATTTAGCGTAAACATATTTAAGATAAGCATGTAGTTAACTTTTGGTATCAGTTTACAATTTGCTTATTACTAATAAAGGAACAAAAAACTAAATTATATTTTCTAAGTAGATGAAAAAGTATAAGAATCAGTCCACAGCCTAAAAATATATGTTATTAGGAGTTTAGAGCTTTATCTAATTAAATCTAAAAATATTTTACATGGCATAAAATCTTAAAGTAGAAGGTTAAAAAGGAAAATATAATAATATTAACAATTACTGGAATATCGACTTAGCTTTGTTGAAATTAAAGAACAGATGTTATTTTAGTTTAATTGACCATAGTTGTTCTCGTGAAAGAAATTATTTGTGATTTATTTGTTTTTTTTAGGCAATGTTAATAAAAAATAGAATAACCACTTTCTTCGTAAATTAATTGATTTAATAATACTAATACGGTTGTACCGAAAGCCTTAACTTGGTCTAGTTATAAATGCAATAAAATTTCAAATAAATCCTTTACTGCAATAGGTAATGTATTTAATATAGTTAAAAGAAACGTATGGCACTTAACTTTGATCCACCCTGAAAATAACTTAATTCAAAAAATATATTTTTAGCCATTCACAGAAGTATACATTCTAATTGAAAACCTGAACCGGCTTAAACTGGGATTATAACTTTTTACTTAGGGTTTAAATACTTTTTAACGTATTTATTGAATATATAAATTGTATATGACTCTTTTAATATACTAATTTATGGCTAAAAAAACATGTCAATATTCAACATCCTGTAATACCTATATATAATTTGTTAGGAAGAGTTTAAAATATTAACTCATAATTGGTGGTATGATGAAGCATTATACTTATATAACACCAGGGTTAAGCTTTGGGACGCGACTTTGCTATTGCCAATGTGGAGCAAGAAAAAATAATTCCAAAAATAAGAAATATCTTTTTAAGCAAATTTAATATAAACAACCCTTTGCAAATATTACATAATAAACATTTTCAAAAAAAAGTGCTTTGGAAAGTAACTCTTTGTTACTGACTAACTGATGAATATCATTGGTTAATTAACTACATATTGGGAATTTCTTTTAGTGTTTTCCATCTTTTAAAATATCCTAAAAACTAAAACATAAGAAAAGAGTTTTTAGTGTTTTAATCCTTAAAATTCTTTTTTAACGACAAAAGCACATTCACGACACTAAATGGCAAAAGATATTTCTTTTTGATCATCAAAAGTAGAACGTATAGTTTTTTCACGCCCGGAATTTTTTATTATCTTTGGTTCCAAAAAGCGTGTTTACTTTACAAATACCAAAATTACGCCAAAATGTAAATAAGATTAGATTGTCAATGTTTCTTTCGTTGTTATTTAGTTCAAGCAATTAGCATTTCCAAAATTCGGGATTTTAATTTTGATTATGGCATCTTGTTTTTTTGATGAAAATTCAGAACGAGTTCGGGTTATATAACACAGTTATTTAACCCAGATGCTATTCATATCACCCATTAACTTTATTTTTATAAATAAACTAACCTGTGCCTCGCTTAACTGATGCAAAAAAGAAATATTGTATACGCAATATGTAAACCTGTTAAGGATATTGACATGTGAAAATGTACATCTTTTGCCATTTGAATTTGTGTAACTTAAACGAAATCAAAATTACAATATAGGTTTGGTTAGGTTTAAAGTGAGTGGAATTTTTGCGCCCTTCACCGCGACCGCTCGGACTATTGTGGCTCACACCTTTTTATATTTCTCCCAATAGGATCAGACTTGTAATGAATCCGATATCAAGTTCTTTCATCTCCGCTTACTAGTACCGCACTCGGACACGAGAACAATATGTGTTCTGGTGTCCCTGTCTCCTAAAAATTATGACGAGTAGAGGATTAGATCCGTCATGCCCTCCTCTCCTGCTATAGTGACGTGGGCAGCTACCAGATCATTATTACGGGAACCAGATGTTCCTTTTGAGGCAGTATCTCCGGACTTTCCCTATGAAGACGGTTTTATCCGTTTTTTTGTTTAAAGCCAGAAAACCCTTTTCCCTATAAAAGCGGTTCTGTCCGCCTTCTGTTTAAATTCAGGGATCCCTTACTAAGTACCTGTTTATTCGGTGACTTTAAGGGCACCCTTCGAAATGGATTCACCCGTTTCGGTCGGCGCACCTTTGTCTGCTTGTGACCTTGGGTGGCACCCCTCGAAACGGATTTTTCCGTTTCGTTCGGCGCACCTTTGTCACTTTTTTCCTATGAAAATGGTTCTGTCCGCTTATTATTTGGAGCTGGGGAAGTAATAGTCCACCACGGCAGAGCCCCGCATTATCGCAGGGTAGATACTCTGAGAGGTCCCCTGTATCTCAGAGGCACCGTTAGAGACACCTGTTTAAGACACAGGAGACAGGACACAGTCATTCACTTTACTTCATCATTACTCATCAGCACGGTATGAGCTTGAGTTAAGCCTTGTGTTCGTCTTAGCTGTAACTCATAAAACAATTAAAATTTCATATTTTTGCATCAGTGGCAAAAAATTATGTATTACTATAGACTGTCAGAACCTAGTAACCTAAATAAACCTAGAAAATCTTCATTTTCGCCATTTTTAACAAGTTATAACATTCTTAGGGTTTTTAGCAGAGTACTATTTAAGTATTTATGTCTTCTGTAAAATTTTGTTAAGTTGGGTTACGACCTATCAGCATTAAGATATATATTAATGTGGATTCTGGTTTGTTTTGATTTTAATAACTATCTTATTTTTCTAGGGATATTATTTTAATAAAATACTATGGACTTAAATATCAAAGTTGCACATCAAATATAAACCTTGATAATAAAATTTAATTTTTCCTTTACAGAATCGTTGTCAACAATACCAAAGCACAATTGCCAGACTGAATCTTGAAATTACGACGTTACGACAACAGTTGAATGAAACTGGTCACGAAAACAATCCCGAAGGAATCCTTAAAGCGCATACAGCAGCACTTAAAAAACATGCAGAAGAATCCAGAAAACAGTATGAAAAATGTCTTGATGACGTCGCTAATCAGGTGGTGAAAGCTTTGCTTGCTCAAAAGGTATCTGCTCTGCTTATTAACATTCATTTATTTCAAAGACTAATAATGTTCACTATTGTTTAAAATTTTACAGAATATGCAACTTACTATTTTTGTTTTTAAACGGAATATTTTTTAAATAACGTATACTAAACCATAAATTGTTTTATTTTTAAAAATAATTTACAGTTATTTTAGTAGTAACTATATTATTCAGGGTGTCCCAAAAGTAATGGGACCCAGAGCAACAGCAGATTCCTTAGGTTAAAGAATGCAATTTACGTAAACTTGCCTTATCCGAAAGTGGATAATCACTAAGATACAGGGTGTTAAACTTTTAATTTTGTTTTCGCTTTTTGTAATAATTTCTTAACCAAATTACATAGCGGTACACAATTGGGGATTTCGGGGTTCTTTCAGGCGAGAAATTTAAATTCATCCATGCTTTTGATGTTGCTAGATACTTAAATGAGGTATACATTTTTGACGCAGCGGGGATTATAGTTACTTTTTCTTTAATAAAAAGGTTAATATACCAAGCTTAAAAATAGTTATGCCATCTAAAACACGTGGGATAGGCCGTAGCTAGCGCCCTCTACTAGCAACTTCAGAAGTAGGTACGAATTTTAATTTCTCCCCTCAAAGAACACCCAAATCCCCAGTTTTGTACCGCTGTCTTTTAGTTAAGAAATTATTACGAAAAAAACCAAAACAAAATTAAAAGTTTAACACTCTGTATCTTAGTTATTATCAACTTTGTGATAAGGCAAGTTTACGTTAGTTGTATTATTTTGACCTAAGGAATCTGCTGCTGCTCTGTGTCCCATTACTTTTGGGACCCCCTGTATATATTTCTTTACTTTTACATAATTTATGGAAATATACATTTTAACCCAGTATTACGCTGCTGTCGTTTTTGCTAACAAGTCATAGTAACTTACCATATTGCGTAAAAAACTCATATTCATCGGTAGAATAAGTAATATCTATTAACGGAAATTCTTATACTATCTACGATTTTTTGTCTTATTGTTCCCCCAGAGTGCTCAGAAAGTACTCTTACCAAAAATTATACGGTTAATTTAAGCAGTATATTTTGATATAGAAAATAGTCTTTGAAATAGAGACAAAATTGCACAATTGGAAGCCCAGTATGATACGTATATAAACTTGGCTAAAACAACTCAAAAAATGAGACAAAATTTAGATCAAAATTAGAGTCTTTTTAGGTGCTATTTAGGTGCGCAATTGATAAATTAGGTGCATAAACGATTTTAAAAATTCCGAAAAAAACACTATGGGTCTGCCACGTTTCTAAAATTCTGATCTGAATGTTTAGAGGGTGGTAATATACCCCTGCACCTGGACCTCAGTAGGTCCTTTGTGCTTCCTCTTGTAGGCGGGAGATTAACTGCGTCGTCCAACCTATTGATTTGAAATAGTTGACGACGTCTTTATGTGGAATCTCCCTAATTTCGGCCAGTAATGGCCAGTTCGTGCCCAGCATGGAGTTCCGTTCAAATGTGAGGGCGAGACAATCGCAAAGAATGTGTTCCACTGTCTCATTTTCTTCTTCACAGCCTCTACATAATCCTGTGTCCGTTAGACCCATTTTAAATAGGTGTTCTCGTAGCCCGCAGTGGCCACTTAAGAACACCCGTTAGTATTCGGAGGTTCCTTCTGGACATCATAAGGTTTTTTTTCGCTATTGACTTGTCTGGATAGCTCAGCATTATTTTTGCGAAGTTGCAGTTCGTAGTATCATCCCATTTTCCTTTAAACAGTCGATGGAAGTATTCATTAATGATGTCTTTAATCGCTGTTGTCAATCCAGTGGTGGGGACGGGACCAACTAGTTTCTGCCCCGCAGCCGCCCTGGCCAGTGAGTCAACGGTATGATTACCTTTAGATATGTCATGTCCCTTGATCCAGGCTAGGTTGACCACATATTTAGAGATATGTTAGTCAGGGCTTGATGACATTCTAGTACAAGTCCTGAAGTGATGCGTGGTCTTTTCAGGGCTAGTAATGCTTGGCTACTGTCTGTATAAATACAGATCGTATGGTTGGCGATGTTGCGGCTTTTAATTTCTTAAGCCGCTATGGTTATGACTGTCAGTTCGGATTGAAGCACGCTGGGTTCGGCGCCCATTATCCATCCTATTTTCAGGTTTATGGTTGGTGAGGATAATGCACAGCCTGTGCCCACCTTGGTCTTAGAGCCGTCAGTGTACAGGCTAATGGTTCCTTTAAACTCGCCTTTTATTGGTATTGTCCCCTTTAAGTTGATATTGTAGGGTTTATTAAAAACGAACCTTGCTGCAACTGAGTCCGCTCTTGCCTGTAGAATTGGAAGTTCCCTTAACATCCCTCCACAGGCGTCGTCCAGTTGAGCCAGTGCCTACATTAGTGTCTAGACCACTGACTTAGGTTATCTATGGTCTAGACCGACCATGCGGAGGCGTGTTAGAGTCATCAAGGCCGCTTCCCTTACAAATATATCACGGGGGGTGAGATTCAATATGACCTCCATAGCTCTAGTCGGTGTACTCCTTATAGCACCTGTGATGTTTGGTTTCTAAAATTCAGACCCATAATTAAAGAATTTCTTTTTTAATGATTAAAATAGATAGAAATTAAGTGCTAATTGAGTGCTTTTGGAAACTTAATAGAATATTTAAATATTTTTCTAAAATAATTAAAAAATTATATTTCTTCGTGAAAATTGTTTTGTTAATAACTTCTATGTAAGAATAATTTAGACAAATTCAAAAGCTCTCAATTCTGGTCGGTCATGGTTAGTTCTGGTTAGTTAAAGCAGCTTTTTATTTGGTAAGTTAACTTCCGCAAATTTATATATTTCATTTTTTTACACATTTTCAAAATTTTTACATTTTTCCTCACCTGTGTACTTTTATTTCCTCCACGCAATGCATATTCTGCTGCTTTTTTCCCAAAAAAATCTTAAATAAAGACGGTCGTAATGTGTATCGGACCGAACAATATATAAAAATATAATAATCTCATAACTATCTTGACCAGGATCGACAGGATAAAAAATACATATGTTTGGTCAAAATGAAAAAATCCTTGCGCATTCACCATAATCGGGTTGTACCAGTTGAAATATAATTTTTTAATTAATTTAGAGAAATATTTAAAAACCCCATTAAGTTTTTAAAAGCACTAAATTAGCATTTAATTCCTATCTATTTTAATCATTAAAAAAGAAATTCTTTGATTATGGGTCTGCTAAATTTTCACAACCTGGCAGAAACACAGTTTTTTTTTCAGTATTTTTAAAATCGTTTGCACCTAATTTATTAATTGCGCATACCATGGGCTAACCAAGTTTATATACGTCAGTATGATGTAGGAAAAATATTCGAAATACTTGGGGATTTATTGGCAGCTAGAAACAAAAATACTATGAAATAATATTAAATAGGCCAAATTTTAGGTTTTGCTATAAACAAATCGTTAGTTTTTTTTTCTTGATCAGCCCTAACAAAAAAAAACTTGTACAATCTATTCCACATTTTCAGGTACTGCATTAATTAAGAATATTATTTTAAACATTCGTGTTAGGATGTCAGTAAATAATGTACAAAAATTACAGATCCTTGAAAAAACAAATTATATTTATTTGGTTTCATTATAAATTTTTCGATTATAGAAAATGTTAATTTATAGGCAAAAAATGGCCTATTGTAAGCATGATTTTAAATGGGGTGAATAAAAAATGAAAATCATTTTTTTATTCCAAAAATATTTTGAAACAAGTGAAAATTGTTTTATTAAACCTTTACACTTTAATCAATAACAAATATATTAATATAGACAATCAATTTTTGTATACAGGGTGTCTGGAAATACCGTTCGAATAATTCTAGGGGTAATTCTACATTATTAAATTATGACAAAAAGTTCATATCAACATAGGTCCGCAAATGCGTTATAAGGTTGCTATGGCGATTCAAAGATGGCATAGAAGAAACTTTTCAGTGTTTTTACTAAATTAATTATTATTTTAATCAGGGGCATACGGATAGGGAAGGTCTCGATTTAATTTGTTTACATATTTATTAAACGTCATATTTTTGCAGTTTTCTTTAAAAATTCTGATTCCGCAGTATAAATGACAAAAAAAGGTATTCTTGTAGAAAACCTGTCAGGCTAGCTGTTTTCGAGAAAACACTTTCCAAAGAAAATAGTACATAACATGGTCGCCCGAGCAAAAAAGTATTCCGGAATTTTTTGAAAGGCCAGAACAATATGTTTTTTTAATGACACTGTTACTAACACAATAATAATCGAATTAATTAAATTTTTAAACCTTATGTTAAATTCGTTTACCGTAACTAGATACACTGATGTAGAAATTTTTATTATTATTTGGTGACCACTATTTTCTTTGGAGAGTGTTTTCTCGAGAACGGCTAGCCTGACAGGTTTTTTACAGGAATATCTTTTTTATGTCATTTATACCGCAGAATTAAAATTTCTAATGAAAACTGCAAAAATATGACGTTTGATAAAAATGTGAACAAATTAAATCGAGGCCT
The DNA here is from genome assembly GCA_019359885.1 of Listronotus oregonensis. NCBI lineage: Eukaryota > Metazoa > Arthropoda > Insecta > Coleoptera > Curculionidae > Listronotus > Listronotus oregonensis. The sequence goes on along the minus strand of JAHBCN010000865.1, from coordinate 78,514 downwards.
TCCCTGACGGTACGCCCCTGATCAAAATAATAATTTAGTAAAAACACTGAAAAGTACCTACTAATAAAAGCAATTCATATGCCAAAACTCAGATGGCTATCTGAAACGGTTCCAGAGATATAAAATAAAACCTATATCCGGTGCCATCTTTAAATCGCCACCTTTTGACGCATTTGCGGACCCTAGAATTATTCAAACGGCGTTTCCGGATCCCTGTATTGTACTTTTAGAAACACTCTTCACTTGGTTTAGTTTTTACAGAGATATAATCTCTAACTTTATTTTTTGTAAGTAGGTTAACATATAAAAGAATACATTCATTAAATAATTCCTTTTAAGTGATATAATCTTACTTGTATAAATCAATCTACTTTAGATTTACAATTTATTGTAACTCACCTTCTTATAGCAAATAACTATTAAATTCTGTTTCAGGGTCTTAGAGAAGAAGTAGGATGCCTAAACAATAAAATTTATGAATTGGAATCGCAGAATCGTGCTCTTACATCCATGTTGGTCCATCAGCTTCGTGGAGAAAGTCCAAGTTCGCCAGCTGACCTAGACACATTCTCCAGACAGCTGGCTCTAGAAAATCAAGAAAAAGGTAATCTAACAATATTTTTATCTGATATGTACAGTATGATGGTACGGCTAGGTTGGGTTTTAAGTCTGTTTAAGTTTAATTACATGAAATATTTTGATTGAACTAAATTTAAAAAGTTAAGTGATATTAAATTAGGCTACAAATAAACATAAACAAAATATTGAATAGCCCGAAAATTTTTAGTCTTGGTATATCTTTTACTGGTTAAATAAATTATCTCATTCCTTACTCGTATTTTAAATAAACCTAGAAAAAGGTGTACTTACAAAGTAATTCGAAGAGTGTCTTTAACGAAGTAGGGATAATTTATTAATATGGGACCTAAAGATTTTAAGGTTTAAAGAAGAAAAAAGGCCTTTAAAGGCATACATTTTCGCATTTTAGATCCTAAAAAATTAAAAAAAAAAACAAGAAAGTGTGAAATTTTTGATGTAAAGGGATATTTGGGAGTGATACTTTGTGTTACTACTTTGAGAGCTGCTAGGAAAGAGTAGAAGCTGCGAAAAAGCCTATAAAAGCGAAACTAATACCCTACAGCTTGTGTGTAAGCAAGGGTAGAGGATGGATTTACGAATGCTAAATGTGGTGTATGAGGAGTTATTTCTCAGAAATTGAAACAGTATTTTAATCAAAGGCAGATAACGGATTCGTACAGACTGTACAGATAAAAAGGGAAAAATATTTTCTACCTGAAAAGAAAAATCCAAACTTTCTAGGAACTGCTGGTTGTGGCTATGGATGCAATGTGTTTATGTTATTTAAAGTTATTCTCAAAACTAACCCCTACAAGGTCAAATAATTGTTTGTTATGTAGGACTTGGGTATTTATTAATTGAAAATGGGCTGTTATGTGAAACAAGTAAAATATCTGCTGTGAATATTTTGTCAAAGAATCAGTACTGTATGTTACGGTTGTATTTGTTCAAATATTTTAAAATTTGAAAATTGATTAACTTTTTTAGACCTGTCAGCTGCACAGAAACCGGAACTAATCATTGAAAGATAATGTAAAAATAAAATAAAATTTGACATAGAAAGAAAAATGTGTTGGATACTTGTATAAAAATGAGTAAGCTGTTTGATAATGAGCTCGGGTAAATAACAGCACTGAACAATCAGTGCGAAGTCATCCTGTCTTACTCTATTTTGTCCAAACACTGGCTTTTATCCGGCGCTGTTTTGTCCCAGCATAATTTTACACAAGCTATTAAACCAGACGATGTTTTATTTCGGTGCAATAAAGGCGCGTGCTGTTTTATTCGGGCGCTATTTAGTCGCCCGTTGATATGTCCTGGCGCCATTTGGTCCAACGCTATTTTTCCCACTATTTTGTTCAACCTATTTGTCAAGCAGTATATTTTACCCCATCTGTAATATGATTGACAAGTATGCATTTTACAATTTTAAATATTTCACTGCTTTACAGTAATATGTAGATATTTTTGCACTTTTTAGGTCAAGAAGAACAACTTCCAGAAGTATCACCTTCTGGCCTGTTGACTACAAGTTTAACAACTAAACACTGCAACTCGTTTAACTCAGAAATTTTGGAGGCTAGTCCCGGTAGTGATAATTGTGATAATGTTATTGTGTCGAATGGTGATAAAAGACTATCAGCTGATAGTGTTAGTGTATTAGGTAATACTTTATCATTTATCTAATTAAGATTTTAATTTGTAACTGTTGTTAAATTAGAGATAACACGCTATTGTATTTTAAAAAGAAATTGTTGTAAAATCACTAGCTAATGACATAAATGCCTTTGAAAGATTACCTTTGAAACACTTTTTTCACACTGGATTCACTACACATTTTACTTTGAACGTTACTCGCGTTTTACGGCTTAGGAGACATCTTGGCTGAAACTGTTGTTGTCTGATTACTGGATTTTGTTAATTATTGAATATAAAAGCTCTTTTTTACCACACCCGGCAGTTTAAGCAAAGGTTTTAATATATTTCGGAAACCATTGATGATGGCGCATTGCCTAATTTGAGGCAACTCTGCATATATTCATACAAGGCAACGCTTCAAACTAAATGTAATGTATTTTAAACGTATTTAACAACAATAAATTTGCCCATCATTCTTTATTTTTGCTATAATTTGAAGATAATAGGAAATATGTTTTTAGAGAATAAAGTAACACAATTGTATTTACCTACATATTTGTATAAGATCTCTGATTAAAACTAAAAAAAAATGAGTTTTGCCTCAGTAGCAAAAGGTTATTAAAAAATAAACACATTATTTAGTATAATAAAATTATTGAAAATAGATTTTTTTGGTCACAAACTAAATACTTAATATAATTTAAAAAGATGTTTCAACGGAAAAAGCGGCTTCTGCAAAATCTTTGTCTTCATATTTTTTACACCGCAAGGTGTTAGCTTCTGAGTACCTTTTTATGTTAAACTAAAACAAATTATTCTTTATAGATACTAGATTTTCGTTAGAAGATAAGAAGAGACATCAAGTTCTAAACAAGTTATGGACAGAACTAAAGGGAACGGAGGTTACGCCAAAAAAGTTACTAAAAGCTCTTAGTGCAGTGGATTCGGCACTTTGGGTTCCTCCCAAACGTCCTGTGTCATTAAATCTTCAACTTCCTATTTTACAGACTACTAGAACTAGAAAAACACGGCCAGTATTAAGTAAGTTGTTTGCAGTACACCTCGGAACCTTCCTGTGTAAAAGTTGGCTTCAACAAAAATATTTCTCCTGTTGTCTTCTGCGTTGATTAATATTTTTCACAAAAAAATAGAGAATGTTGTTGAAACCATACTTAATAATGTACAAAAGGTTTAAATAAATTAGCTTAAGCCATATTGGTAAAAAATTAGGGATGGAACGGACGTCCGGTTCAATACCGAATCCGGAAGTCCGGCCACTTCACCGGACTTCCGGTCCGGCCCGATTTTTCTGAAAAATCCGGCTATCCAGGCCGGACATTTTTAATGTTATTAATAAGGAAATATAATTTAATAAGTCATTGGAAATAAAAAAGGGAAATAAAAATATTGGGTAGAAAAAGCAACACATTTAGTAACTGATTACAGGTAATCTCTAATTCTCTTACAAATAAGGAAAAACGTTAATAATCAAAAGGTATATTTTTCAAATTATGATGAATAAATAAAAGTTTTTCAGCATTTTGACTGGTTAATCTAGAACGCTTTTCTTCATAAATGTTGCCAATTTCTGAAAAGACCTTTCTGAATACACACTACTTGCTGGGGCGCTTAAATATCGTTTAGCAACTTGAGCTCCATTTGGAAACTCATCCTTGTGCTCTTTCCACCAATGTATTGGATCAGACTTTCTCTCCTGTAGGGGCTTATTAAGATAATTTTCAAACTGGTCTTCTATTTTTGTTCGTGGTCTACACTTACATTACCAAAAAAAAAAAAAAAAAAAAAAAAAAAAAAAAAAAAAAAAAAAAAAAAAAAAAAAAAAAAAAAAAAAAAAAAAAAAAAAAAAAAAAAGGAACGGAGGTTACGCCAAAAAGTTACTAAAAGCTCTTAGTGCATGATGGCACTTTGGGTTCCTCCCAATGTCCTGTGTCATTAAATTCAACTTCCTAGTTTACAACTACTAGAACTAGAAACACGGCCAGTATTAAGTAGTTGTTTTTTATTGCTTTAAAAAATAGTTGTTGGTCAGCCGTTTTAATCTTTTATTTATTATTTTTTCAAAAAAAACATAGACCTCGGCCTTCCTGGACTTGGCGTCCAAATATTTCTCCTGTTGTCTTCGCGTGAAATTCCGGAGTTCAGTAAGTACGGTAAAACATTAGCCTTACCATAGGTAAAAAAATCATAAAGAAAGTGTTTTTCTTTTCATGATTTAGCCTTAACCTCTCTCCCCCCCTAAAAGTTTAAATTTCTTGTACATACTCAGTATTTGTCAGACCCAGCTCTTTCCGACTGCTATGTGGTCTTTTAAATAAAAAATTTTGAAAATTTTCCTGCACAAGAAAGTGATAGTTGTCAACTAGTTTGCAAAGTAAAAGATTTTTTTTGACTTTACAAAAATACAAGTACTCTTTAAACATTACTTGTATTTTTTTAATGCGTAAACTATTTTTTTTAATTTTCAAACTGTTTTATAGCAAATCAAGTTGTAATTAATTTGTTGTTATAAAAACTGATAAAAAGACCAAACAAATGAAGTACAATACTTATTGTAACAAAAATAGTTATTTACCTAATAAGTGCGCAAAGTGATACTTCTCCGCACGCCAAAGCAGTTAGACGAACGACGCGAATCGGAGTTCGAATAAGCTTTGAGTGCGGAAAAGTCACTTTGCGCAAATATTAGAAACAATACTTTTTCTTCTTGCGAATACTTTTTCTACGAGCGTTTTATTAAAGAATATGATTATTACAAATATACGAATATTTCAGTAAAAATTAAAAATCCAAAGTAAATAATTAAATTTTTATTTTAACTGATTATACAAAAAAAAACTATTATAAATTATTATTAACAATATTAATGTTAAAAGTACAATTAGTTGCATGTTGAAGGTTTATTACCGATTTCAAATAACTTCTTATGAACGTCGATGATGGTTCGCTGCTTTATGTTAAGACGAAATCTTGTGTTTTAGCTGATTGAACAGCGTCTGTGGAACAGGACATTTCATCTGGCTTCTTGAAAGTTTTTGGCTTGTTGCAGTTTAAAATTTTTTTACTTAACTTCTTTTTGTAGCCTGTTGATTCTTCAATGTATCCCTCAGCTACCGTTGTCGATTTCAAACCGCCTAACCGCTTTATATCTATGAGTCCTTTTCCGGAATTTGCAAGTAACGTTGCAGAAGATCGCCGGAAGCTGTGGTTGGTATATAGCTCTGGATTCGGAACTTTAGAATGTCTATCTCAGAAGCATCTTCCCAAATGTATTGATCCCAACGCATTGTTGTGTGCAAATTCCCCTTTTGAAATATACGAAAAACCGTTGATGTGTTATCGGTGGCCGTAATGCTGTATACTTTCAATATAAGAACAAATACTTTCCGTCGTTGATCTCTTCATACAGGACGTGGGGTATGGTTTTTCGCGTCTGGAATCTTCACAACAATTAGGTTGCCTTTGTCCTCGATGTCGGATGTTTTCATTTTTGCGAGCTCTTCTCGTCTGCAGGCGCCAGCAAGTCCGAAAATGGTCGCAATTTTTTCAAAATATATATTTTATCAGGTGCTTTATTAATAAATGTAAATATTTCTTCTTTTGAAAAAATCCTTGACTTTTTTTGGCCAAAAGCCTACATTTTGTTTCTTAATAAATGCTGCTAACTTATAAAACTTGCCGATATCTACATTTTTCTTGATCTTTAAAACACTTTTCAACATGGAGTATTTCGACCATAAAGTATTTGGACTAAATTGCTTGCTTAATTTGAGAAAATAGGCTAAAAGTACCTTCTCTTTCAAAGTTCTAACGCCTTTTTCTTCACACCATGTTTCAAATGAATTGTACTGTTTCTCGTACTTTTCTTTTGATTTTGCCGGCAGGAGCTCTAAGTTGGCCGAACTTGCGGCTTTTAAAACATCGTCTGGCATTTTCTGATGCTTCCGTGACATTAAAAAATGTTTGTACTTGGTTGCTGCAGCAACAAGAAAAATTCTTTGATTTTTTATTGTTTAGCATGGTATCTATGAAATATATGGTGCATGGAAAAATATTTAAATGATAATAAAGAAAATTGATATGGAATATTTACTAAGCGCCAAATGTATCTAAAATTCAATAAAGCACAATAAAAGAATATGTAGAACCTTTTTTTTAATATTATTTCATCCAGAAGTTATAAATACATTAAAAAATCGACCATAAATACGGCAAATATGCAGAACGAAAATGCGTGCGCAAAAAGTTTCCGTGTGCAAAGTTAAACTTTGTGCACTCAAAGTACTTACTTTGCGCACGCAAGTGGAAAAATATCTTTTTTTATCTACTAAACGTCTTTTAAACCATTCTTACATTTGTGTGAAGCTAACTTTTTTAAGTAATAGTTTTTAATGTTTAATCTTGAATCTTAAGTTTAATTATAGTCAATTATATTATTTTTAGCACAAACAAGTTCAAAAAGCGAAGAAGAAACGACAGGGAACGAGTCACCTGAGAGCGGAAACCGCGACGAAGGATATTCCACCATGTCTTCCGATGTCCAGGCGGACGTCACAAGAGCTTCAAACGATGCAACTTTACCTCATCGAAGCCTTGAAGATCTAAAAGAAGCTAGCGACGAAACTGATTTGTCTGCTGATAACCGATTGCTAGTCACCGATAATAAAGATCCTGATATACTTTACATTCCATTAAATTTATTAAATTTGAAACAAAGGTAAGTGACACACTAATATAGTGTGTCCAGAATAAGATGATGTACATGGGGATATTGGAAACCGTTAGAGATACAAGATCGGTTAAATGGAAGAAAAGTTGCGTTATTGTATGCCTAATAAAAATCCGGGGTTGTAATATTTTAACTCGATACCGTTAACTAGATACAGGGTAAAATACAAAATTGTGCATTTTTGAAAAACCCCCATATTGTATTTATTATAAAAGCTTAAATCATTAAATTTTTTCAATTTGGGTAAGAGGATACGGTGTTTTCGAAAATGGATTCAAAAAACTTCTAGGCTTACTATGTTGCCCCCGGCCGGAGTCAATTTTCGTTTTTCTTATGGACGCCATATTGAATTTTCACATTTTTGAAATACCCATTAAAAATGCTTTTTAACCATGTATAATACACTTATGATCGGCGAAGAGAATTAATCAAAAACATCAAAATTAAGATTTTATCGTAGCAGGCTTTGATATTTCTATTTAATATTAACTTAGCTTAAAGTAAAAAACATTTTGAAAACAAGAGCATAAATAAAATTAACAAATTTATAAACACTTTAAAACAACAAACGCTAAAACTAAAAAGGAAAGCTAAAAAAAACTTAACACTTAAGTAAATGTTCAAATAAGCCACCGTTTTCTCTAAGGCATAACTCGCATCGTCTCAGCACTGCCTCACAAAATCTCCCTATTATTTGCGGAGTAAGACTATTAACAGCTTCCATAACAGCAGCTTTTAATTGGTCCATGTTTTCGTAGGACTTAGAGTAGATTTTTTAGGTGACCCCATACAAAAAAATTAAGGAGCGTTAGATCTGGAAATCTCGCAGGCCATCTGGTCTCTGGTTACCTATCCATTGGTTGGGAAATTTATTATTTAAAAATTTGGTTAGTTTTATTAGTTTATGACTTGTCCAGTATGTGGCGGTGCGCCGTCTTGCTGTAAAAACATATTTTGAATGTTGGCTAGTGGAAGTTCCATTATTTGTTCTGCTACATTAGTTTGTAGAAAGTTTAAATATCTCCCCGAATTTAGATTTTCATTAATAAAAGAAGGATCAATCACCTGGGTACTAAAAACACCTAGCCAGACATTAAATCCCCATCTAACTCGGTGCCTAACTTCTCAAACCAGGTGTGGATTTACATCTGACCAGAAAATCGTATTTTCCCGATTAAAAAGTCGACAGTCGACTCTTATTAGACCAGAGGACTTTCATATAAAAATTTGGTTTCTCAGTATTTTTTTAAATAAACCACTGATAAAACTCCATTCTTCTAATTTAATCAACTTCCTGAAGTCCCTGGCAGGATCGTTCACGATAGGGGTGATATTTGTGGCGCTTTAAAATGCTGTCCGCAGGTGACCCAGCGACGCGACGCCTGTTGTCTCTTCTATTTGACGCAAAGACGTACGAGGTGTTTCAACCACGCTTTGCAACACTAAATTTTTATTATTTTCGTTAGAAAATTTCATTCTTTTTATTTTAGCAAAACTTTCATAAGCTACAAGGTTTTCCTTTAAACGCCTCAACATAGTTATACCAGGTTATCGTCTTTCTGGATATCTATTAAAATACATTTCCTTAGATTGTGCGTCATTTCTGCGACAGAGAATAAAACACTCCAACATATCGTACTTATGACTATTTGAGTAATTAATTTTAAAACTTTTTAATTACAATTTATTAACTAAACTCACTTATTACTGACAGTAAATCTTTTCTGACAGTGACATACTTTAAAAAGAAATATAATAACCTACTTTGACAAAATTAAATAAAAATATCAAAGCCTGCCACCATGAAATCTTAATTTTGTTATTTTTGATTTTTTTGTTGCCGACCATAAATGTATTATACATGGTTAAAAAGCATTTTTAATGGGCATTTTAAAAATATAAAAATTCAAGATGGCGCCCATAAGAAAAACGAAAGTTGACTCCGGTCGGGCGCAACATAATAGGCCTAGAAGTTTTTTAACACCATTTTCGAAGACACCGTCTCCTCTTACCCAAATTGTAAAAATTTGATGATTTTAGCTTTTATAATAAGTACAATATGAAGGTTTTTCAAAAATGCACATTTTTGTATTTCACCCTGTATCTAGTTAACGGTATCGATTTAAAATATTACAACCCCGAATTATTATTAGGCATACAATAACGCAACTTTTCTTCCATTAAACCGACCTTGTATCTCTAACGGTTTCCAATATCCCCATGTACATCATCTTATTCTGGACAAACTGTATATTTAAAAATAAAGTCCTTGCTTCCTGCCCAAAGTTCACGAAAGTTTTAGTTACATTGGATATTTTTATTTATTTTCATTTTTCTTTAAAAAAAAATCCTTGGCTTCTTGCCCAAAGTGTACGAAGTTTTAGTCTCATTAGACATTTTTATTTATTTTCATTTTTCTTTAGTTTCTTTCACTATTATTAAATAAAATTCAACTAAAACTGGGTATTTTTAATAATTTTTTATCGCCGATATATTTACTTTAACCTAATAAAGTATTTTTAAAAACTTTTTGAGTCTAACCGGTAGTAACCAAAATCAGCACTTATTTTAATATTCATTGATCACACAGGTACACAAAAAAAATAAGTTGTGTGTGCTGGGTGTCGGAATAAGATTTTCTGGCGTATTTTTTTCCGCTGAACACGAATTTAAAGTCAAAATTGGGTGTCAAACAGCAAAAAAACGAGAAAAGGCGTGATATCAGAAATCAGCTATTTATTTGCAATGTGTCAATACTTTTATCAAGCGCTGTCCCGAACAGCGAAGACAGCGATTCGAGGCATACGGCAACCTTCGTCGAGCGTACGCTGTTTAAGGTATTTTGGCGCGTTTGTCCTAGTTTAAATTCACTCTGTTTTAGTGGTTTATTTGTTTTCTTTGTTCTACTTGCGAAACATCCATGTTCGCAAGTACTTTCCACACCTGTATAATTTTTTGTATAGACAATTTGGAAGGCTCTATTTTTGGTTTATGAAATTTTTTGTATCTCTTATAGTTTATATAGTAGTAGTTCAAACATTTCGTGGTAGCAGGTTTCTGCCGGTAAATGTATCGTATCACTTTTTTGGTTTTTTCTTTATTTTTTGCTGTTTGACCCCCAATACGCCAGAAAATCTTAGTCCGACACCCAGCAAACACCACTTTTTTTGTGGATCTGTGTTACCTTTGGTTTGCAATGTTAAGCAACTTAGTTAATATTTAAATCAGTAAATTATTTTAAAATTAATATTCTTAAGATATTTTTGTTCAATCGGGTAACAGTTTAATATGGAAAAAAATGTTTTTACTTATTGAGATAATTGGACAAACCATTTAAAAGTAAGACATAATGCAAAAGTGTTTTATTACTACGAACTCAAACCACGAACATTTTTATGCCTAAAAAGCCCAACTTTCACGTGATTTGTATTGATGTTCGAAAGATATTTGGTTATTAGGCTAAACAAGTTATAACATACATATATTGGTATTTTTTATGTGACTATGTGTTCTATTTTTGCAGAAACAGTTTTCCTCCAGGTAAAGATATTCTACCATTTCAACACATAATGAGAAGCTTTTCCGACTCGCATCTCTGTATAAAAATAACCACAGCGCCGACGCCCTGCTACTCTTTTACCTCACCGATGTCAAGTAGTCCCTCCATATTCCTCCTTGACATTACTGAAAAGACAATAAATCCGTTAAGAAGAACTAGAGGGACAAGTACCTTGTGGGGTATGTATGGTTTGTTTTGGTTTGTTGCATGCGTTGTATTAGAGAAATGGAGAATAATAAAACCTGTATTAATAAGCGTTCATTTTAAAAGCTTCATTTTGTCAGCCTTTACATCTACCTAAAATGTTAATAAGTCTTAATATATATTTGTAAAGTTTTATGGTTTTGTAGAACCTGTACCTCATAGCTGCTAGCTTTCGCTAGCTCTTACATGTTTTACAATTACAACAACAATTGTACAGGGTACTTTTTGTCAAACCAGTATTAAAATATAAAAATATTATTTAAAAACCCAAGATCTTTTATTAATATTAATATGCTGAGAAATATAATTTCCACGGATAAAATTGGCCGCTTTTTAAATTACTTACTCCATTTCTCTGATACTCACACCCATAAGCAAAAGTGTTCTGCTACCTATTATGCTGACAAACCCAAGTGCAAATAAAATAGATCATCAAAACAATTTCAGATTTATCAACTTTTTATATATAATACTTTTTATTCTAAAAATGGTATTATGTTAATTAATATAATTTTGCTACTAAAAAACCTTTAATAAAAAAATACGCTAAAAAAGTAAAAACTGTTTTACTTGCGTTTACAACCTGCAACACAAATTCAAATTACGTGCATTTTTGCAAATGATTTTAAAGAGTTTTTATAACTGTGCATCCTAAAAGATCTCGTTTACAATATTAAATCATAAGACAATATGTATTTGGACAAACAATAATAAACTAGATTTTTTTATATCTAAATAATTACAACTTATAATCGGTTTTTTTATACACCTCGTGAAAAAGAACAAAAAGAAATCGGCCAAAATAAAAACAAAATTATATAAATATTTGATAATGACAATTATTTAAACATTAAACTATAAATCTATAATTTTAGTTTTAATTTATACTTTTACTTGCTTCAGATGTTTATGAGTGAAATAAACAAAAATTTTCAAATGAATGATTTGATTAGAAGTACATTTTAAATGCCTGGTATTTATAGGTTTGGTATAGTTTGCAGAGCAAAATAGAAGCTGTTTGGGTAAATAAAATTTAACAGCAAACCACCAGTACCATTTTTTAAAAAAAGGTGCATAGAGATTAAAAAAATATATCTGAAAAAATTTAGCTTTTCTCTGTTTTTAGTTAAAAAAAAACTCTCAAAATAGTCATTTTTTCTTTAATTTAATAAAAATTTAATCGCGATGCTGTCAATAGGAATTTTGTAAAGAATCGAAAAACAAACAACAACGAAAAACAATGTTTTTTTGGTAATCCTTATTGGTGCATTTTTTGCAATGAAAAGTAAAAAAACCGCTAAAATTGACAACTTTTTAAATATCCAATTCCCTTTTAAAGTTGGAAAACTAATCTTCGGGAAAATGATTATTTTTAACATGTTTAAACGGGCTAAAAGCAGGCGCTCTCCGATGAGTAGTTTTTGTTTAATTGCAGTTTAAATATTTTGCAGTGATATTTTGGACGATTTAGCGTATTAACATTAATTAATTGTCCGATTGGAATATAGTCAAGATTAATAACTCCATATTTTTGGGTTGTGTGAAATGTCGAGCCGAAAGTAACATACAAATACGCTCTTCGTTTTAAATGTATTAATGAATGTCTATAAACAAGAAATAAAATACTGTGTGGTACCCTCTTGTGTGTAAAATTGTGTAGTGTTTAATATTGTTTTCGATAAGTAATAAGGCCAACAGCGAAAAATTGTAGAAAAGCTGAAATTATTTACATCATTTTACTATAAAGTAGACTAAAAACTTCATTTACTGTCTTTCCGTTATCAGTAAACCTGTTCTTTTCTGACATAAATGTTTGACTAGCTCTTCCAGCCAAATATACATTTTATTCTTTTTTAATTTTTTTTGTGGTATTATGATTTCAAATAAAGGTCTTGTTGAAATCTGGCTATTTAAATATTGTTTATCTGAATTAAATATTGGTGTTAGAGACGGGTCCGAATCTTAAAATATTCGATTTTAACTGCTGTTTTATATAATTTTATTTTCCAACCACAATGTTTAATTTTTATTTTATTTTTACTAATCCTCTACTGTATTTTCCTTTCTTGTCCAGTTTAACCCTACCATGGTATTTTTGTGTTTGTGTATAAAAAAGCCGTTCTGACAGACCACAGAACATAAAAGGAATTTCCTTGTTACAAATGAATGTTTTTATCTTCGGCTTTTATTTTTTGGTTTCTTTTCTTCTTCTTCTTCTTCCCTGGGGGCCGGGCTGTCTTGATTCACTACCGGAGACAGCGCAGCCTCTTGGGCTTTTTGTGCCTAATCTCCCATTATCGTTTATACCAATCCTCTCTTTAGTCTTGTTCCTTCTACAAGTCTGTATAACCCCGAGACTAGTTGTTGATGTAATCCTGTGGGCTCATTTCCGGTTGCCCAAATAATGCCTGTCTTTTGTAATGCAATGCTTCACATTCGCACAGGATATGGTAGGCTGTTTCTTCCCCCTCGTCGCACATTCTGCAACTTGGGTCCCCATTGTATGAGCCTATATAGTGTAGGTGTCCTGTTAGCAACCCTACTGTTATGCGAAGTATTTTCCTACTTTGTCTGAGTAGTTCTTTCTTTGTTCTTTTGGATGGGCCCCTTATGAAGCTTTTTCCATGTCTAATTCTACCGAAATTTTCCCAGTATTCCTCGTGTTTTTTTCGGATCCATTCCCTGGTTTGCCCTCGTGCAGGTTCTGGTCCAAAGTATGGTGTGGATGATCCCTGTCTCGCTAGCTCATCCGCTTTTTCGTTGCCTTCTATTCCCGAATGTCCTGGTACCCACAAGAGAGTTACTCTGTTGCGTTCTCCCAGGACTTCCAGTTCTTTTTGGCATTCCCATGTCAGCCTGGACGTTACGGGGTTTACTAGTTCCCCTAGTGACGCTTGGCTGTCTGTTTATTGTTTGGCTAGTTGTATTGTATTGTCATTTTATTAAGTATTTGCGTTTATTTTAACCCTAGCCCGTGTACTCTGAATGTATTCTAGAGTGCCGCTTTTGCTGACTACGTTTACTGCGTTGTGCAAGTAATTATGCACCTTAAAGCCAGACCAAAGAACATCGAGACATTTGGTGTTTCTGGTGATTCTTGCAAATTAACATTCTGTAAAGAATGCTTTTCAATTACCATTACGAAGGCCCATGCTGATGCTGTCTCATATTTTGGTGCTTCATGCAAGGGTAATATAAAAGAACTGCTCACTTTAGGAAAAACTGTCGAAAAGTTTGATAAACTGAAAAGCTAGTGCAAAAAAGGGATGCGTTTATTGACAAGCTAAAGTTAAGTTGTCACAAGCAAATAAGGAAGCTACAGAAGGAGAATAACAGACTCTTGACTGAGACAAACGAAAAAATTGCACATTTATCGTTTCAAACGACGAATCCAGGACTTCGGAGAAAGTTTTCGGGACCAAGCAAGAATCCACTGAGAGTATTAAGGCACAAAGAAAGCAGACGACTAGCTTAAATAAGGAAATTGTAGATTTGATGAAAAAAGTAGAAACCTCTCTGTTATTGCTAACGAACTTAAGGATAAAACCAACAATTTGACAAAGAAAATAGATGATCTAAAATTGACAAAAAAGGAGATGCTAACAAGCATTATCTAAGGAAAATGAAGTATATTAACGCGACTTAAAATAAGGTAACTACGAGCTGCACCAAGTTACCACCCAGGCAGTTGCGCACCCAGTGGTGCCTAAGAAATAGAACGGAGCTAAAAACATCTGATTGATAAGTTGAAAGTAATTTCAGATTCACTGATCACATCAGTAATGTGATATTTAAATCTTTTAGAATGGCAGATGTCATTATGAGGCAATGCTGGGATTTTAAAGATACTGAGGTACTAAAGACTTTATTTTAGCCTCGCGCGCAGCCATCTTGATTACTGTTGTATGATCTGGTATTCCCTTTTTATCCCCCATGTATGCAGAATTGAGCGGATCTAGCCAAAATTTGTAAATTTTCTGCTTTTCAAACTACAATTTGGTAATGGCTTAGTATGTCATCAGCAACGTTTGCAATTACTCGGTATTGATAGTCTAGAAAAACGTAGAATATATCTTTACCATTCGGTCATAAAATTAACGGCATGGTAGATTGTCCAGACCTGCTAGATCTTATTAATTTCCGAGTCCTTTCGCGGAACACCCGCCTTCTTGATCCGTTCTCAGTGTATAAAAGCTGTACTGATGTGGGTCGGAACAGTACCGTATTTTGCAATACTTCAACACTTACATCCCCCCTGCTTTTAATTTGGTCTCCACCCCGTTAACGTTTAAGCGTTCACTGTGTTCTGTCATTTTGGTTCAATTTATTTAGACATGTTTTGTTGTAGGTCATTTTAATAATATTTATTGTAAGGATTTTTAGATGTAGGAACTACTGGAAATATTTTTACCTATTTATGTTGTACTATTTGAGCGATTAGCCTCTGATGTACTGTATTTTTTGAATAAATAATTAAATAAATAAAAATTTTTCTACAACTTTGATTCCCATATACAGTTGGCAAAAATTATGAAAACGGCTTGAAACATTACGGTGAACAAGCAATCTCACTCTTGGAGTAGACTAGTAGGGGTTCAAAGCAAGCCATAGAAATACGAACCCCTGGCGCGGTACAGGGTCTTTGATTATATTTACGTGGCTTCTGGAGCCTTTATTTTTAAAGACAGAAAAAAATGTTTTATATAAAAATTTTAGGTTTTTTCCATATTATCTTTTGAAATTATTAGTAAAAAAATATCGCAATAAAAAAATGGAAAAATATAGGCCACTTCAACTTTTTTAAATGGAACACCGTATATTATGCGATACAAAAGATCTTTTTTTTCTGATTTCAAATATATATACATTGATGATATTTGAATGAACCATTTTTGAGATATTTTAGGTTAAATTATTAATAAATTAAAAAAAATCAAATTAGTATCAAGAAAGCTATGAAAACAATAAAATTGTTTTAATCAATTTGACGTATTGATATTGTAAAAAGTTTAAATTTATCATTTTAACTATTAAAAGTAGTTTGTATTGCTTTTTTGTCGATGGTCAATTCAGAAGAACAAAAATTCGCTATTATGCGTCTTTTTTATGGTAACAATAATAATGTGACGACAGTGCAAAGGGAATATTACTTACTATATCCTTAACAACGGGTACGATCTATAAATTCTATAAATATATAGTAAGAAAGTTTATTAAACGAAAAAGCTTTAAAATGAAGAAAAGGACTACAGCACAAAATAAAAAAAAATGTTTTGGATATCCTCGTTTTTTCAGGATAATTATTACACTTTTTCTATTGGACTAGCACTAACTACTTTTAATAATTTTAGAAAATCCTGAAATATCAATCTCGGATGCGGCATCTGAACTTAATAAAACAGATTTTAAAATTTATTTAACCTTAAAATTTTACAAATTTTATCCTTATAAATGTATGTCCGTTTAGAATCTTCCTGAACAAAACATGCCTGACTGACCTAAGTATGCATTGGAAATAGCTAGGTTTATGCAGCAGGATCTAAAGTTTTTAAATAAAATTCTATTTACCGACAAGTCTTCCTTTACTTTAGCAGGAATGTTTAATTACAAAAATAAACATTATTGGTCCAGAGAAAACCCTCACCAAATTCAGCAACATAACTATTTTATTGTTTCCATGGCTTTCTTGATACTAATATGAAACTTTTTTGTAACTTATTAATAACACTGGGGAACAAATTTCAACTTTTCGTTTGTTTCCTGAACAAACCCAAGTTTTTTAGATTCAACTACACCCAAGTAACTAAAAAATATCTATTAAATATTTTAGTTGGCTAGCAAAAAAAAATCAGCATTATTTTTTACAAAATTTTAATTCATAGGTATATACAGTGAACATACAAAATACAAATAACAATAATATTGTTGATTCAACAAAAGCAATTTAATAGCACATTTTTACCATTAAATTAAAAGTTTAGTCATTCAGTTTACGCTTCTTAGCCTGCCTTTTGTAAGCAGCCTCTGGGTTATCCCTCGTAATAGACCAGCAGTAGTCGGCTAACATCTCACAGTTCCATTTTCCCTGATACCTTCTTTCCATGTTTGAAATATCCTGGTGGAACCTCTCACCGTGTTCGTCACTTACAGCTCCACAATTCTCCGGAAAGTAATCCAGATGAGAATCCAAGAAATGAATTTTCAAGGACATATTGCACCCTAGGTTTTGGTAACAAGAAAGAAGTTGGGCAACCAGGTCTTTATAGTTTTCAGCTTTTATGTTTCCCAGAAAATTCGTTGCAACCATTTTAAAGGCATTCCAAGCGTCTTTTTCCTTGCCTTGCCTTCAAGTACGGAATTGAATTGCTCATCTGCGAAGAGTTTCCTAATCTGGGGACCCACAAATATTCCCTCCTTAATTTTAGCATCACTGATTGAAGGGAACTTTTCTTTTAAATAACTAAAAGCACGACCTTCCTTGTTCATGGCCTTTACAAAATTTTTCATGAGTCCCAATTTTATATGAAGTGGTGGTAGTAAAATTTTTTCTGCGGGAACTAATGGCGCGCTGGTTACATTTTTCTTTCCTGGCTCAAGAGACACTCTCGGAGGCCGAACTTTCCTTCTGTAGTGATCCGATCGTGCTCGACTGTCCCATTCGCAGAGGAAGCAACAGTATTTGGTATAACCTAGCTGCATTCCAAGCAAAATCGCCACAACTTTCAAATCCCCACAAATTTGCCATTTATATTTTTCGTACTGTATAGTCTCCAGTAACAGTTTTAAATTACTATAAGTTTCTTTCATGTGGACTGCGTGACCAATTGGTACCGAAGGCAACTTGTTTCCATTATGGAGTAACACAGCTTTAAGACTTACTTTTGAGGAATCAATGAAAAGTCTCCAGTCTTTTGATTCATAGTCCACATCTAAAGCTGTCATTAGTCCCTCAATGTCCCTACAGGCTACCAAATTGTTTTCCATATTAAAAAATGGTGTTAAGTTTTTCTGGCGGCTTCGGTACACTGAAACTTTTACTTTATCTTGAAGTAAATTCCATTGTTGTAATCGTGAGGCTAATAGCTCTGCTTTTTTCTTGGGTAATTCCAAATCCCTTATAAGGTCACTTAATTCACTTTGGCTTATTTTGTGGGGTTGTTTAGCGGGAAGTTCACAGACAAAATCTGAATCTTGCGAAGTGGATGGACCGGCGACATTTTCCGGCACACTACCGTTTGATTCCGTTTCGTCATCATCAGAGTCAAGCGTATATTCCTGAGGTGGATTGGGCACAGGCAACTCGTCATTATGGGGCACCGGGCGTATGGCGGATTGTAAATTTGGATACTTTATCGCAGACTTTTCTTTTCGGAAAGGCCTTTTCTCATGGAAGGTGTCAAACAAAAGTAGCAGTCGGTAATGTGGTCTTTCGGTTCACGCCAAATCATAGGAATAGCGAAAGACATCTTACGCTTTTTTCCACTTAGCCAGCCTCGCATGTTTGACGCACATTTATTGCAGCAGATATGGGGAGCCCAATTTTTATCCTGGTCTCCAACTTTGCAGCCAAAATACAAGTGGTAAGTCTTCTTTATTAAAGGGCTAAGAGTACGTTTTTGTTTCACAAAAGTCACTTCACCACATATATAACAAAAATGGTCCGGCTTATTTACACAAACTCGCGACATGTTACTCAAAAAACTTTTTAATTTCTCAAATACGAACACTTCTCGATCAACTGGTGGTTGAAACTCAACTAACTAACACTATAGGATTTATATTACATGTATTCATAACCCTTATAAAGTACACCTGATGTAATAAAACCAGGTACTTCTAATTTTATGGTCCCATACATTAAGGGTAGGTAGATAAAATTATATTTAGCAGGTATCTATAAAACCAGAGCCAACTGAAACTTTTGCCAGATAGATTTATTAATTAATATAATAAAGTAAATAAGACTTTGGTATTTTGGTCTCGGAAACATTTTTGCTGTTCCCCAGTGTAATTTACCCTAAAATATCTCAAAAATGGTTCATCCAAATATCATCAATGTATATATTTGAAATCAGAAAAAAAGATCTTTCGTTGTAGCGCATAATATACAGGGTGTTCCATTTAAAAAAGTTAAAGTTGCCTATATTTTTCCACTTTTTTATTGAGATATTTTTTACTGATAATTTCAAAAGATGATATGGAAAAAATCCTACAATGTTTATATAAAACATTTTTTTATATCTTTAAAAATAAAGGCGTCAGAAGCCACGTAAATATAATCAAAGACCCTGTACGTTGCTCCTAGCCTGCATCGATCCCCTACTACTGTTCTACAAGAGCAAAGTAGCGAGCCAAATACAATGTTTGAAGCCGTTTTCTGCACTTTTCGCAAAATACATATGAAGTTTAATAATCCGTTCACTGCATCCAAGACAATTGCAGTTTATACGCTGAGTCATCCAAAATATCACTGCATAATATTTAAACTACGATTTAAAAAAACACATCGGACAACGTCCGCCTTTAGCCCATTTAAACAACATCTTATAAATAATCATTTTTTAGCTTTATAGCTTTAAAAGAGCTCCAGTTATGTATTTGCACCAATAAAGATTAGCAAAAAAAAATTAAAATTTTTCACTTAAAAAAGATGAAAGTTTTTTTATTAAAAGAAAATAATGAAAAGCTAGTTTTTGTACGGATTTTAATTTTTTATCTTCTATGCATAACTTTTAAAAAGAAAGTACTGGTGGTTCGCTGTTAAATTTTGATTACCAAAAAAATCTCTAAATATTATAATATTTATACTCGTAGGTAGCTGTACACACATTATTTTAAACACAAAAAAATTTACAATTTGAAATACAAATTAATAAAAAATTTACTTACTTTGCCATATAATCCTAGATTGGCGGTTAAATATGCTTTCATTTGATATTGAGCTTAAAGCAGATACTCAGACCCAGCAGACAATAACTTTTTTACCTTACTCAAAAGAAGTTTCATATTTTCTAAATACACACATAGAGAATTTCCAGTGTTTATTTTTTTCTATTTAAGTTTTCGCTTATTGATTTATAGGTAACATTTTAGATCTAGTTGACCTAACCCAAATAATTTTGTTTTATAAGCACCTACCTCAGTAGATAGATCTTCACTTAGTTCAAAACTTATGATTTTTACACAAAACACCAGTACAAGACTTTCTGCAGCAACTTTTTCTAGCTTAATGGGCCTTTTTGTGTGTGACAACCAAAAACAATATTACGAAACTTAATAGGGTTATGTCAACAGTCTGCATTTTAGGAAACTCAAATTCAGATCTTAACGAGGACAAAACATCACAATTTTCGTGGAGTAGTGCGACAGAAGAGAGGCTGGAGTGTACTACGTGGGATGCTGAATACATACAGCATTGGCTTCGATTAGACGAAACCCGTTCCACTTTGCAGCAACACAGAGATATGCTGGAGTTGGAGTACGACCGCGCAGAACTCGAGGACTGGAGTCTGAGTCTTTCGAATGATGATCTAAGAGAGCAATGGAAAAAGTTGGATGCTGCGACACCAGGTATGTTTTTCATGTTTAACATACATATGTTTTGTTGCAGCTGTAGTTATTCTTAGGGGGTACATTTGTCTAGTCCTTGCTTGTTCTATTGTCTTATTAAATTTCCTTTAGAAATTTATAGCAAAGGACCTTTGGTAGAATTTTTTATGACCGCTTTAAATAAAATATAACTATTATTTTAAGATTAGGATCTTTTACAGTGGTAATTAACTGTTTTGGAATAAAGTACCAAGTACCCTCTAAAAAATTAAAGTTTCATAGAACATTATATAGGGGAGGTGGTTAGTCTTAAACCTTACTAGATATCACTAAGAGGAAGAGGAGTTAAAAAAACTAAAAAACATCACGTAATTAATGAACCCCTTACGGTTGTAATAACACCCGAAATTAACCTGTTTACATATTATGTACGAGTCCAGCTCATACTCCGCTTTTCGGTTATTTAGAAATCGCGCTTTCAACGACAAAATATATACTCGAGATTTATCACTACACACCCTCTTCCTGCTTGTGATATTTCGTGATTTTTGTCGAACCTCGAAAGGGGAGACCTTTCGAGCCTCACGTGATTAATGGACGACCCCTAAGAACATTGCCCGATAACGGCGATTATAGTCTAAATACCCATTTCAATAGCTGATAATTAGCTCTAATGGAATAACTTCATAAACTAAATTACCTTTAGTCTACTTTTTTAACTTGATACCTACATTTATCGAAGAATACAATTTGAAAATTGTATAATCCATTTTTCTTTCTTTTAGGTCAAATTTCAATCTCAACATTGCCAAGCATTCAAGAGAACAACGCACTGGAACTGGAAGAAGACTCCAACGAGTGCCTCTGGAACAACTCAAGCTACATGATGGATAAAGAGGGAAGGGAACTAGTCACTCTTCTTATGGATAGTCCCAATGGAGAAAAACAGTGGCCCTATGCTATATCAAGTGCTGTACATCAACAAATATCGCCTGATAACAGTTGGTCCAGTGGTGGATCAGAATGTTGTCACTCTCACGAACCTGAGACTTGTTCAAAAAGATCTTCAGCTGCTAGTGACGATACTGGAGAACTGCCTCAAGTTGGGACTGATTTTACTCGAGATTTTTATAGGTAAGGAATAAACTGATCATCCACTGTATTCTTTTGTTGCTCGAATCATTTAAAACAAGATGCAATACTCTTATTTTAATTTTAGTGTAAGTTTGAAAAACATATATAAGTATTATTATTTTGTTAGTCTAATTTTTGTTCTTAAACAAAACAAATAATAATTATTCTTAATTACATTAATCTTTTTACAGATTGGTAAAATTTGAAAGTACCAAAAGCCTGGCGTCAACTTCATCCAGAAGCATTGGTGGTGCCCTTAGCGAAAATGGAGATAGGGATACAACCTTACAAAACGTATTAACTTTTCTTGCCGAGCAACAAAAATTTACACAATGTAAAGATAGACCATGCTCAGTAAATGATATAACCAAAGATTTTAGCATTGAGGGCCCTCCCCAACATTTTGAGGAAATTAGAATTACAGACAGTAACTACAGTATTTCCAAGAGTGACTTAAAATCCAGCGATAATGAGAATTACGTTACTTTGAAGCAGTTATGTGAAGAGTATGAACAAAAAGAAAAAGAAAAAGAGACTGAAAAATGTGAAAGTCTTGCCGAGAATATTATAACAGATAAAATATCTTACGCGGAAGAGGTGTGCGTAGCTACAGCTTTGGACATTGAAACTGAAAATTGTTCAAATATTAGCGAACGTCCAGTTGATATTTGCAGTAGTGTAAAGGTTGAACTAAACTCTCTAGATTACCAAAGTGACATTTTAGAAGTTTGCGAACCTAGTGATAAAAATATAAGTGCGGACTTAACGGTAGATAGTGATAATGTAGCTTTAAATAATAGTGACCTAATTAAATCAACTGATACAAATATTAGTGATACTTCAGTAAATAACTGTACAAGTGAATCCTTGACTTCCAGTGTGAGTACTCCAGAAACGGTGATGTCTAAAATACCCCGCAGGAGAACGCCTTCCAAAATTCCAGTAAGCCCGGCAAGGTTAATAGTAAATAATAACAATAATAAGGAGAACCTACACGACACTAAGATACCAAAGAGCAAAATTCCCCATAAAAGCAATAAACCAAAACCCAAGGTAAGTGCTTTTGGTAATTAACGCCCTAATTTATTAATTGCAGTTGCCTTTAACCAGATATTTTATTGCATCTTCCTTACTGTTCTGCTACTGTTTTAGTGTGTGCTAACGTACTAACAAATTATGTTCCTAATAATAGCAGCCTCCTCAAGTTTAGTAATAAAGTTTTAAAGTTTTGCCAGCTCTGGAAGTTTCCGGTATAAAGCGGGTCGACATTAACACTTTATAAAACATTTTATTACTATAATAAACTTAATTTAAAGCAAACAGAGAATGTCAAATGAAAAAAAAGCAAGAGCTTTTTGTGTACTACACATTTTATCTTAATAAAATGTTATTAAAGATTCAATTAAGTATATTAGAAACTTGTATTTACGTTTAAAGTAAAAAGTTGTTTTTAAAGAATTTATTGATTCATTCGTTATTACTTTGCAGTACATTTTAACAAGGATAAATGTAAAATTCACAGTTAATTTGTAATATATTACGTTTATTTGTAACTTGACGTTACAATCCTTTCTTTGTACGACTGAATTATCATATGCTTTTTTAAAGTATATTAAAAAATTAATGTAATCTGGTGATTTATAATATCCAGATGACAGATTTGTCACCAAAACGTTTTCTTTTTAAATGAAAGTATTTTTCAGATTGATCTGCAAGTTAATTAGGGTCAGTTGACTATGCTTGTATCAGGCTTCACCCTGATACCTGGGCCGAAATGGTCCTATCTGAGTGAAACCCAAAAAATAATTTTTACCCAAAGAATTCTCCGCAACCAAAGATTGTTAAAATAAAAAAAATATAAAATACAAAAAAAATAAATTTTTATAAAAAAATTTCTAAGCCTAGTTTAAAGCCCAAAATTATGCCAAACCGAGTGTTCCTAAATCTTTTCTATACAGGGTGTAAAAAGTATGATGATCACGATTTTAATGGGCGATAGTTGAGCTTAAAGCAAGTCAAAAAAGCCAAAAGCACATGGGTCAAAACATAATTGTTTTCGAAATGTGGCTTTTTAAAGGTTAAAAAATTCGGCAACAGCGTGCCCGCTTTTTCACATGGAGTCGAACGTCAAACGTTTTTGCGAGGTTTTGCTATTTACACTTTTTTAAAAGATATGTTTATTTACATTTTATTTGTAATAAAAATAATTGTACTTACTTATTAAGCTGAATATCCATTTTAAGAACACAAATTATTATGTTTTAAAACAGCACTTTTTATTTTGCTTGAAGAATAGAAAGTCTCTAATTATAAAAAAACAGCTACATTTTAGTTTAAATAAGTTGCTCAAAATATTGTAACCCAGTTTTCGCGTACTTTTAACACTTTCCTTCTGCCTAATTAATTTAGTACCACTAAAAACTGCATTGCAAATGATAAAAGACAGACAAAAATACCGCGACCAATACACACAATACACCACGGCAATAAAGGACTGACTTTACGGACTTTACGCTCCGGATAGCGCTGTTGCCAATTGTTTTTTAAATTTTTAACTGGGGAAAACTTTTTTTTTTATGTGTAGACTAAAACATGTAAAACTTATTGTTTTTTATTGGCAAATAAATCTACCGATGAGCGATTAAGATGAAAGTTGTCAATTGTTAAGCTTTTCAGAAAAAAATGCTACTTAGGTTTGTAACTTTGATATCGTTTAGACAAAAATCTGTGAAGTTTTAACTATCGCCCATTAAAATCGTAAGCATCATACTTTTTCCACCCTGTATAATAAAGGGTGTGATTGTATAAATAATTTTAAAAAACATACGTGCTATAAGCATGTGTCCCTTAAGACTTCGTTTACGATCTACGGGGTGCCAAATTTTTGATATTTTAGTTTTTATGACACGTCGTGTTTTTTTTTCTAAAATTTAGCACATATCCTACTAAAATCATTATGCATAAAATACCCATACTAATTTTTTTTTAATTTCTACAGGTTCTGCAAATTTGAAATAAATATCTTAAAAAATATAAAAGGCGTATTAAAAATACCCAAAAAATATCAATAGCTTAACGACCTGTAAATCTTTAAGGAAACCTTGAAGGACTTGTTTTTGGAACATTTTTTCTTAAAATGATTCGTTAAGACATGGGTACAATAACACCCTTTATTATGGGCAAGGTTTATGAACACCCTGTATATTTTTAAATTTGTCACTTGTTTGCTATAGAGACATAACATTTTATTTTAAGTATTTTAAGTTTCAAAAACAACCTGGTATTATATTTAACCCAGAACCAAAGAAAAATGTAACAAGTAAGAGTTAAGAAAAAGTATATAGAATTTAATCTATCGAATGTCTAAAACTGGACTTGTTTTTGATTTTAATAGGCTTTTAGACATCAGATACGAAACACAAACCCGTCTTTAAAAAAAATGTTGACAATGGTTTGACAAACCGTTTATTGTACTGTCACGCGCAAGCCCAGTCAATAATCGGTTTTTTGCAAGGCTAGAACAAACCTAATGAAAACCAATATATCTGGGTCTAAAAGAAAGTGTAATTCAGCATTGCTTTCTGCAAATTCTAAAAAAATAAATTATTAATGTAGACCTGTATGCCTGAACCTAAAAAAAGTGCTGTTTATTTTATCTATGCATAAAAAAAGATGTAAAGATATGTCAATTTAATATGTTATTTTCCACTTTATGCCAACCATGATTTTTGTTTTTTTATGATAATTTTTTTGTCAAATACATATATTTGGGGCTAATACTTATCTATGAATAAACAAGCAAAAATGATAATTTTAATATTACTAGTTATAAAGTAAATTAAAAATCCATTAAACACACTAGCTAATTATTTATAAAGTAGATGTATGGTTCTTAAATTTAGTTTTAAAGTTTCTATACTAGTTTTAAAAATATATTTTATAAATTTAATGCTATTTAAAACTTTTAAATGACTAGCATAGGATTGATTTTTTAAAACTAATATTTTTACCAAAAAATTCTGCATTAGAAGATCGTCCAAGTCCACCAGAACAACTCACCTCAACATGTTATAACCTCAGAAAAACTACCCCAAAGTGCATCAGGCATTCTAAGCAACATTATCGAAGGACCTCCCCACAGGGCTATCAGTTTTCATGAGAGAGCTACATCAAAAGACGTAATTGAGGAGCTAAATCGAATGATAAAAAATGGCGATGAAAATCCACCTCCCGAAAGTACTACCGAGGCTGTTCAGAACCCCAGGCTGGATCAGGCGTGCAGACCAACTGGATGGATACATGTTGAGAAAGATATTGATTTGACTGATCCAAAGGTACGTAAAAATGTCTCGTTAAAACATCTCTTTTAAGACATGGGTGGAAAAAGTACTTTTTAAAGTTGTATACCGTGTGAGGCCTGAACTTTTTCCCTAAGAATTAATATATTTTTTTAAGGTTTATTTTAATCCAAAAAAACTTTAAAAAATCTTCGTTGAGTACTTGCCTAGATGGGACTGCATCGATCTTAACCCCAGGGTATAGATGCTGGGCATACACAGAACCGACTGACCCTTACGAACTTATAGATCACCTGAAACAGAGTAAAGAAAAATCCCTTAACAATTACAAAAACCTATCAAAGTGCCTGTGGCAAGTCTACCAACGTTTTAAGATGAAATTATTTAAAGAATAATTTTACTTAAACTTAAACAATAAATAAAATTAAAATTGTTTCAATTTTTTTTATAAAAAATTAAAATATATTGAGAGTTTTTTTTTAATTTATAATATTAATATTAATAATAAACATCAAATATACAGGATTGGCAAGGCAAGGGCTTGGGAGCCAATTTTAATGTAATAGAGTAGGATACATATGGTATGACCCCAGATTAAAAAGAGAACGACAATACAACGACGGTTGAGGGTGCCTACAATTCGTTAGGATATTGTTGACAGTGTTGTTATTTCGTAAAATATTTATTAGCAATTTTTAAAATGTTTTAAAAATCATACATTTTATAAAGCTTTTCATTAAAAAAAAATTATGCCCTTGGCAAAAAATTTTTTTAAAAAGTATTAGTATTTTAGAATGGTTTAATATTTTAATAATAGGTATTTGTTATTTTATCGAGCAAGGCAACATAAATAATTTTATTTTTACTGGTTGGCAACATTGCCCGTCGCGTTCCCTTGCATTGCTGGCCGGGGACCGATTGATACTGAGTAGTGTGTGCAGTGTTGCCAGATGAGATAAAGCTGAAATCGTGAAGTACAATGACGAAAAATCGTAAGAAGGGTAGGAGATTATAAATTACTTAATAATATTGTTAAAAAGAAAAACCCAATGACAATGTTTATTACATTTATTAAACTTTATGTAACTTTACATTACACCAATTCAAATATTAAAACACTAAATAAACGAGTAGGTAACATAAATTTCCAAAAAGTTGGCCTAGCGTAATCGAGGAAATAAGCACTGCTACATTATGCTATGTAATATGTCACCACTACCTAACTTTCGTATCATGTTGTTATTGATAAAAAAATCATAACGATTTTGTCGCCAATTCTAAATAAAATACTTTTGATGGTTTTGACTTATGTAAAATTTTCGATACGAGACAGGACTGCGTGAAAATGTAAACAAATATATTGTAAGCCACCTTTACCTGCAATCAACGGGGAATCCCATGTCGTTCTGCTCAATAACCGCTTGTAGGCAACGGGAATTCCCCGGTCGTTTCTTTTGATATGTCTATGTTAGGGGTCATTCCCGGGAATTCTCGGCTCGAGAATTCCCGGAAATCGTTGGCTTTGTTCCCGGAAATCAAGCTCGAGAAAACTCGAGAACTCGAGAAACCATTTAGTCTATGAAATTATAAAATAAAACTATTTGCGTTTGCCGTTTGTTTTAAACGCGCAGCGGGGCGGCACGGCCAAGCGCAGTGGTACCCTTTGATGTCGACGCAGGCGCACGGCAAGCGCTCTGGCAGCGTCGTTTTATACATAAATACAATACAGTAGGTAATACACGTTCATTCGTGTTTCAGCTCTAGCTGAAATCAGACGGTTTACAAAGTTATCCTGAGAGCTGGCTCCAATTTTTGGGTAGGTATTTGAGGCAAGCTGAAAACTTGTCATATACTTCTCCTATTAACCCCAACACGAAACTGCAGACCTGGCTGGTGAGGAGAACTTAATCAGCCCTTTATTTTTAATTTTTTTCAAAAATGTATTTGAGGCAATATGCAATTTTTATATGTTGTGGTCTGATTGTTGATTTTTTACTTAAACCATTTTTAGCAGAAACTCACATTTTTTTAATTTTTTACTCGAAATTCCGACTAGAAACCTCATGGCTTAGTCAATAGTAACGGTAGTAAGAACGCAAACAGCTGCCGATAAACGTTCTCTCTTACACTACAGCTTGTCTATAGCGCTACTCAGTCGCACATTAATAATTTTTAGATCACCTGGCATATGGAAAGTCCCACTAAATGATCTGTCTTTTTTAGAATCTTATTTTTAGTTATAAATAATACCCTATTAAAATTTCAAGTTGCCTCAAATACATTTTTATATTTTTGCAAAACATTTTTGCAGCTTGGCAAGGTTAAAACCCCGACAAAATCGTCTGGCTGATTTTTTTAAAATTCTTTAAACATTCAGCTACAACTATAAAAATTGCACATTGCCTCAAATACGTTTTGGAAAAAAAATAAATTTAGGGTTGATTTAGCCCCCTACTCACCAGCCAGGTCTGCAGTTCCGCGTTGGTGTTGAAGTATATGACAAGTTTTCAGCTTGCCTCAAATACCTACCCAAAATTGCTGCCAGCTCTCCGGCTAAGTGTAGTACACCTTGTAAATTTCTCGACAACCCGAAGACCGAGAAAATAAGCCTCGAGAATTCTCGAGACCGAGAAATTGATAAGCTCGAAAATCATGAACCCTAGTCTATGTTATCATTCACTACGGGGACGAAGTAAATTAATAATTCAAGTGCAATTTTTTTTTTTAAAATTATTTATTTAAAAAACGTAAGAATTGCTTCCTTATTCGTAGGTCGGAAATCGGAACCAAAATCGTGTAATCTTACGAATAATCGTGAAATCTGGCATCACTGAGTGTGTATGTATTATGACGTAGTCTGGCCGAAGCATTCTTCTCTTCTTCTTGGGTCGGTAGAAAGGGAATCAGCCGCTACCGTTTTTGTCTGTCTGTATTTCGCTCATGCCTTTGCCTATTAAATTGACATCTCCTTTTATCCACTGAAAATGTCCACACCTAAAAATTTGTTTGGCAGACGTGTATATATATTTTTATTGACTTATATTTACTTTAACTGAAGTACTATTTTTGATATAGATTAATACATAAAATTGTCACTGTCTGGCTTACTGATACAAGCTATGGGTGTGATGTCAAGAGGAAAACATACATACACCTATAAAATTTTGTATATTTGTTTGGAAGCCCCTATTTCAGTAATATTACATAAATACGTCTCGAATTGATAACCTCTTTTTTTTTGAAGTTGGGTAAAAATGAAAGCAAAAATATCTTTGACAAAAATTGTCATTACTGTCTATTGAATTAAAACCACTACACCTTGTTATATTTAGTTTACGTTTGGTACAGCTCTCTTAAGATTCTTTGAATATTTTCTTGCGTTATCTTAATTTTTCATTTTTTTACTGACTATGGAGAGTCAAAGTTTTTTACCTCTAAATGCAGAAGTGTAATATTATATATTTAATATTACTAAAAGTTGGTCTTTTATTATATTTTGAAAAAATTAAAGCATAAAACTAATTGATCTACATAATACTTTTTTACATCCGGAAACATTATCATATAATGGGTTTGTAGGCGAAGCCAACTTACTAGATGTCATGATGGCTTCTGTATCCAGTGATTCATCCCAACTTCTTCCTGCGGAGGTAGTGTTGCCAGCGACTCTACTGAAGATCCTCCAGATTATGGGCATCTACATAGGATACATAAATATCACAGGCAGAAAAAAGGTATCAAAGTTTTGTCAATTTATAATATTTTCACGACTTTATGTGATTTTAATTTGGATAATGTTACTTTTGTGCTTTCTTTAATAACATAATATGCAATTTACACCGTTAACTGGCAAAAATTAATGGGTAACTAAAAATTAGGTAACGATTTATTGATTTAATTATTTTAAGATAATAAAGAACGTAGGTTAAATTTTTGTTTTCTACGATTTTTATAAATTTGTGCTTATTTTTTTTTAGTTTAATTCCAAATAATATTCTTTTATATTTTTTTAAACTAATATAATTAAAGCATATTATGTAGAAAGATTATTTATATTGGGATTAAAGGAATATAAAATTATTTAAAAACTAATTACACAGGCCCCCAAAAAAAAATAAGTGGTGTGTGCTGGGTGTCGAACTAGGATTGAGTATTTTTTTCCGCTGAACACGAACCTTAAGTCAAAATTGGGGGTCAAATAGCAAATAATCAAGAAAAGGCGTAATTTCAGGTATTAACGATTTTTTTAAATTCAAAACGTCAATATCTTAAAAAGTAGAAAAGATACACGAAATTTTATAGGACATCAACAATGTATTTTTAAAAGACCTTTAATTTATGTTATATAACCTTTTTGTTTAAATGCAATATTTTTCGAGTTATAATCAAATAACCTAATTTTCAAGGTATACCTCTGGAAAAAAATTGAAAATTATTTTTTTATTTTTGTTTTTTTTTTCAAATTTTAAATGATTGGGGATTTAAATAAATAAAATAAATTATTTATTATCAAGAAAACCCAAAAATCACATTAATAAAAAATCCTATTTTGAACTGAAATTTTTTGTCAAAATTACATTTTCGTTTATATCTCCTTTATTATTTATCTTATCAAAAATGTTTATATAACTTTTTCATAGACAATTTGATAAGTTCTTTATTTTTCTATTTTGTTGCCTGAATTTTTTTGTATCTCTTATAGTTTATATAGTCGTAGTCCAAACATTCCGTGGTAGCAGATTTCTGCCGGTATATGTGTTTTTTGCGGTTTTCTCGATTTTTGTGGTTAAATCCCAAATTTTAACTTCAGATTCGTGTTTAGCGGAAGAAAATACACCAGAAAATCCTAGTCAGACACCTAGCACACACCACCTATTTTTTTGTTTTGTGGGTCTGTGTTATTTATTATTTAAAAAGTAACAAAAAGATGATAAATAATCCTATAAATTATTCAAATTAAAAACACTACTGCATGAATTTATAGGTGAGATTTTTTTAATGTCCTATTTGTAAAATAACGCTTGATTTTTTTTTATTAAAAATTAAGTTCTTAAAATAAAATCAGGTTATCTTATTGAAAAAATAAAAGAAAAGCTAAAAACAAATAATATGAAAAACATTTTTTTTTCATAATCTAAGGATTTTAAAACATAAAGTTTTAAAACCCTTAAGGTGCGATTTTTCCACAATCGTCTTATAGGGAAGAAGATAAAAAAAGTTTTGTTAATCATAAAAATGTAAATTTTAAGAATCTCACTTTGTAGCTTCGACATAATGTTTGTAATACATTTTTGCTTCATTTTTTGTTCTTTTATATGGTTATTGTTTTTTACTTTATGGCCTATTGACAAGCTTTAACTACCAAATTAAATAGAATTTAAAGTAATGCCTTTGTTAATAAGCCAAGAAGTAGTAATGCATTTTTGGTACCGATTTGCTGAATTTTTTTAACGGAAAATCTTAAGTCTTTATACGACATTATTGTTAATTCGTCACACTAAAAATTCGCAGTTAATAATTGTTTGTGGGTTTCAGTGGCGGCTCGTAAAGGTTAAATTTATGCTTTACAATTTTCCCCTACTAACAGATTAAAATGATATATTGCTTACACCCCTTTATCTAATAAACCTTGCCAGCCGCTGCTGGTGGATTCTCACAGAAATGACTTTTTTCTTTTCAATAATTCACCTAATCTGTAACAAAAATGATCTAATATTAAGCGAAATTCTTAATTTTTATTTACCACACTAGGCTATTATACACTAACCACATAATGTTTGAAAAATACACGACGTTTCCTACATACTAAAAATAACATGTTACACGGAACACCCAGTTTCTTTTAGTTTTTTAACTTTATTGTTATTTTAAATGCCACCGCAAGGCATCGTTCTACATTATTTTTTCTCTTAAACGAGATAGCCAAAGATTTTTTAAGCTAAAATTTTTGCTAAAATACGATCTAATTTTAGTAGCCAATTTTCATATCTATGTATTGTTTTTAATATTTAAAATTCTACATTTAACTTTTCATATTTTTTGAAATAAGATAGGATAAGATAAAATTAAAAATTATCTGTACTTTACCCTTATGGTTAGTTTTGGTTAGCAGACTTCGTAATACTTAAATAACACAGGTCAACATTTGGTCTACGCGGGTACACCGAAAGCAATTAGGTGCTACTAGGGTTTTTGGGGTCGGTGATTACGATTTAAACCCCGGTTAACCTCCATCACATCAGGTTTAAGGTCATTTGAAAGTCAAGTAAAAAACATCTTAAAATTTGGAAAAATTCATGCGTATGTTTTTAAGGTCACTGAATCCGAAAAAAAGCTTTCGAGGTCGCGAATCGAAATCTAGGGTCAGTTAATCTCTATCACGTCAGGTTTAAGGTCATTTGAAGGCCAAGTGAAGGAAAAACCATCAGAAAAATTTGAAAAAGCTTATGCACATGTTTTCGAGGTCGCTGAATCCGAATTTGGCGTTTATTTAAACTTTAGATTTTTCCTAGAGGTCACCCATTTTAAGGTCATTTTAAAGTGGTTTTGTAAAAAAATGTTTAGTACGATTCGAAAAATCTGAAGAATTTTTACGTATGTGTTAAAGGTGGCGAATTGGAATCTGAGGTCAGTTGACCTCCATAAGGTCAGGTTTAAGGTCATTTAAAGATCAAGTGGAGAAAAATCATAGGAAAAAATTATGCACATGTTTTTGTGGTCGCTGACTTCGAATTTCGTGTTCCTTTTTGCCCTTTAGGTCGTCTAGAGGTTATTAAAATATATAGTTTTAAATTATTTGGCATAAAATTTTTTAAGGGAATCCGAAATATCGAAAAGCAGCGATCTTAAAAACATATATTATGTATGTATTTATAAATAGTAACATATGCCTATGCATGGTTTCTTTTTGATATTTCGAATTTCACTTAAAATTTCTATGTTAAATAATTTAAAAATATATATGTTAATGACCTCTAGAAGATCTAAAGGGGAAAACGAACCTTAAATTCGAAGTCGGCGACCTCAAAACATAGGCATAAATTTTTCCAGATTTTTTGATGGTTGTTTTCTTTACCTGATTTTCAAACAACCTTAAACCTGACCTTATGGAGGTTAATTGATTTCATATTCCGATTCGCCAACCTCAAAAACATAGGTACGAATTTTGTCAGATTTTTCGAGTAGTACTAAACTTCTAAATATCTAAAATCAACCATCTTTCGCTCAAATTTTTGCATCTAATTCCCCTTTCAAAATTTTTTGCAAAAATAAGTATTGATATTAATTTTAAATATTACTCTTTTTGTACCACGCAAGTTTAAAATTAGAATATCTCGATAACCGTTAAGTTTATTAATTTAAATTCAACAACAACTTTTGTATGTAAAACTAAGCAGACAGTAAGGATCATATACGAAATTATAAATATTGTTAGTACCAAAACAGTTATGACGAAATAATGGTAAAAAATGAATAAAATTGCCAGAAGCTACGTCACTGGTTCAAAACAGTAACAAGAGTTTATCATCGAACGGTGTATTTCAGTCAATATCAATATTTTCTATATTCTAATATCGGATCTCTCGCCGTCAGATGCCTCTGCTTGCCACAAGTTGTAGCCTGTGGTTAACTCCACTTCGGTATACCTATATCTCTTTTGCTTTTATGTCGTAATAGTCCAGCAGCTATTGCGAAAGTCTATAGAATGGACATTAAAAAGAAAATGGGGGGAATTTTAATTTTAATTTTTTTTTTTCTTTTTATTTAAAACATGGATGGTAAAACAACAGGTTTGCATTAAAGCGATAACAGCTAAAACTTTTTTCTAGTAGTACTAAATGAGCTTTCTTAAATAATAAACAATTTACTCCTCATATCTTAATAGTTGATCAATGGGAATGTTCTGTATTTTTTTAAAACTTTAATATTTTTTGTTAAAAATTAAATATTTTTTTACCATTTTAAATTTGCATTTGTTTGTAGTGCTTTTATAGTATGTAGTAACTAAACCTCCTTTTTTCCAAATTACTAAATAATTACTAAAACTGCAAGTAACAATAAAGATACAATCCCGAGCATTTTTACTGAAGTACATGAAATATATCTTGCATCCAAAATTTAGTTTTTTTTTTATATTTACTACATTTATATCCTATACTTACTTTACTTTTCTTAGTTTGTAGTAGTTTTAGTTCTAATCATCTATTTCTTTTACTATTCTTTACTAATAGTACTGGTATCTGGTGATAGAATTTATATTTCGCCCCCCTTATTATTTTTTTTTGTTTCCTTTTCTTCGACCACATCCTATGAAAATATAAATAACTTGATTGCAAACTTTAAACAAAAGATAAAACATACACTGTAAGTCAAATTGGTATAGGGCTTATCAGAAGTTTTCCAGTTTGTTTAATAAGTTAGAAGCATTATTTTATTTTTTTAAATATATTTAAAACCTTAGAGTATGTTTTAGTATTTAAAGTGGTCTCGATTAATGGTTTAAATGGAAACCAATTTATATTCAATTGAA
The DNA here is from genome assembly GCA_019359885.1 of Listronotus oregonensis. Taxonomy (NCBI): domain Eukaryota; kingdom Metazoa; phylum Arthropoda; class Insecta; order Coleoptera; family Curculionidae; genus Listronotus; species Listronotus oregonensis. The sequence continues at coordinate 44,276 of JAHBCN010000865.1, read as the reverse complement.
TTTTAGTTAGGTCTGGTTGATGATAATAATTTGGGGAGCGCATGATCTAGAATATTCATCATAATATTAATTTAAATACAGATTTTTTAAGCTTCCCAGATTTATTGTTTGCTAATTAAAAATTATAATATTGATAGTTCTGGGTAGTTACTAATTAAATAATTTTAGTTTCGTTTATAAAAAAAATCTAGTTTTTCTAAAATAAGCAATAGGTAGAATATTATTGGATATGGATGGTTCAATGATCTTATTGTTTGAAAAATAGTTATAATTTTATATTTTTTAAAAAGAAGGTCCAGCTTTTTTGACAGGTATTTAATAATGGCCTACGTTGTGACTTTGTTAGTTATAATAAAAATCTGAAATATTTTATTGACAATAAAGCTAGTATAATTAAAAATAATTTAGCCTTCTACCCTGTACGGCTTTACTAAATTATGTGATATTGATCTAAGCATATGTATATACAGGGTGTCCCAGAATATGTGGGCAATCTCTGAAATCAATAGAAAACCTTAAAATATTATGACAAGTTCCCATAAACTTTTTTTCTATGACCCTCCCCTGCGGAGATACAGGTGCATAACGGTCGCCCATGGAAATCGTTTGTGTTAAAAAACTTTTAAAATACTAGGCGTAATTTAATATTTTTTTAATATAATGGTAACTAGATAAGTCTTCTTAAAATTAACCCATTAAATCATATTTGGCTATTTAGTTTGTCAGGGACGGAATAGCTCTGACACAATAATAGCAATTTTTTACACTCTGTATGATAAAGGCTCAACAATATTATTTTTGGGTAGCTTCAACCTTAAACTAAAAAAAAGGTGTTCTTGATTGACATCGATAAAATCAACTGTTTACGAAAAATAAAATATCATGGTTGGTAATTTTTTTACATTATACAGGGTTTTTTTAATTGTACGTCAATATTTAGGAAAGCAATTTTTGGGTCCATTTTAAGAAGAAAAGTTCATATGAACGTATGTCCTAAACGTTTTAACTTATGAGATACAGGGTGGTAAAATTTTCAAAATTAAATCAATTATTATTAATATATGTAATTACCACTTTAGATATTTTAATGAAATTTGGCATACATGTACTATGTAATAAGATGTATTTTTTCGTGTACTACATTTTTTATTTCCACCAGTATGTACGTCAAATTTCATTAAAGTATCTAAAGTGGTATTACAGATATTAATAATAAATGATTTATTTTTGAAAATTTTACCATCCTGTATCTCAAAAGTTAAGACGTTCATGTAATGTAAACTTTTCTTCTTAAAATGGACCCAAAAATTGCCTTCTTGGTACAATGAGAAAACACCGTGTATAATGTAAAAACAATTGCCAACCATGATATTTTATTTCTCGTAAACAGTTAGTTTTATCGAGGTCAATTAAAAATACATTTTTTTTTAAGTTTAAGCCTGCCAAAAAAGAGTATTGTTGAGCCTTTATCGTACAGGGTGTTAAAAAAATTGCTATTGTGTCAGAGTTAGTCCGTCCCGGGCAAACTAATTAAGCCAAATATGATTTGATGGGTTCTTTTTAAGAAGACTCATCTAGTAACTATCATGTTAAAAAAAATATTAAATTACGCCTAGTATTTTAAAAGTTATTAAAAAAAAACTATTTCTAGGGTCGTCCGTTATGTACCTGTATCTCCGTAGGGAAGGCTCCTAGGAAAAAAGTTTATGGGAACTTGTCATAATATTTTTAGATTTTCTATTAGATTCTGAGAGATTGTCCACATATTCTGGGACACCCTGTATATTTCAAACAAATAGTCTAAGTGCTGGCAACCACCTTTACCAACCTGCGAGATACAAAGCTACTCTTTTCTGGATAATTAATTTAATAGTTAAATAAAAAAAATGATTGTCTGGCAGGATTGAAGCGGTTGTACAACTGTTTTGTCAGGCCTGAAAATATTGGATTTGATGAGAAAAAAATAAACGCCACAAACTACATCTGTTGTGTTTTAATCACGCCCAGCAAATGTCCCTTTCTTTTCTAGATTGGGATTTTTTAGCAAGATTTTTTATTGAAATAGGGCAAGTTTTGTACATAGGGTCCTCAAAAGTTCCAAATTTTCCAATCCAAGTATAATTTTTAACCTCTTTACCATTTTTTCAGATATAACGAAAAATGACACAATGTTTAAACATATATGTTAACACACATATGTTTAAACAAGTCTTATAGAATTTCATTAGGGAGTATGATATCGTCGCATCATTCTACTCAAATTTAAATAGATAAAAAATGACGATTTCTGGGCAGATTTTTTTAGTTTTTTAAACGAGTTTTCCACCTATTATAAGTTTCGCAAAAAAAATCATAGGAATGCAATTAAATGGTCTTCTACTATATCCTGTAAAGTTTTTCTATTTTTTTTATAAATAAAGCGATTTACGATAGTTGTAATATAAAATTAAAATTTCATATCTCCGAAAGTATTTATTTTAACAAATGGAATTGTACCCAGATAGAGTACAAACATCCAGCATTAAGCTAGTATTATTTTAATTTTAGCAATAATAGTTTTTCTGTAATGAAAAATAAAGTAAAAAGTGCCCTATATTTTCGAAAAAAATCGAAAAGTTTTCGGCTTGATAAAACAGTTTTGTCAATCATGCCAAACAATCATTTTTCCATTTAACTTTTATTAAATTAATTATACAGAAAATTGTAGCATTTTATATAGTTTGCCTCAAAGATACCGTGTTAGCTTTTGCCTTCATTTATGGATTATACCTGCCGACAACAATAAAACTGCGGATCATAGGTATTAGAGGACAGAACATTAGGGACGGATCTAATAATATAAAGATTTATAATTTATTGTTTATTTAGGAGGTATAAACTTAAAATTACATCATTTCCCAAAAAATTTTCCTGGATTTCAGTTTTTGAACCTAATGAAGCTGGTGCTTTGTGTAGCAGACGGCTGTGGTAGCTTACGTTATCCATGACAATAACACTGTTGTTTGGAATATTTTTAAAAAGATAATTTTGAAACCAGTTTTCAAAAAGTTCTGCACTTGTATCCTCATGATAATCCAAGCTAGAATCCTTAATATTCTTTGCAGACAACAGCAACCAGTTTGTGACAAATCCGTCTTCTGAACCAGCGTGTATTATGGTAATGCGTTTTCCTTTATTTGAAGGTGCTTTCGTCTGACAGTTTTGACTGGAATCAACCCATCCTTTGGATACTGTGTCGTGTGTATCGAACCATGTTTCATCAAGGTAAATTATGGATCTGTTTTCTAACCTATATCTTTTAATTTCTTGAAGGTAATTAAATCTCCAAGTGCGTAATCTGTGCGATTTCATTACTACTTATCTCTATGGAGGGTGGCACCACTAATATTTATATTGGTTTCGTCTTCGTCTAGCTTCTTTTTCAGTTTATCCAAGGTAAGAACAACTCCTCTTTCATAAAGACAATATATTTTCTTCTTATCACTATTGTCTATAAGGTGAAATTAAAAATTACTACGTTTTTTTTCTTTTGTTCAATTCTTTACTAATAATAATATCCCTTATCGATGATATTGGAGTTTTTGTAAGTAGGCAGGTTTCTTTTAAAGCTTCTTGTTTAATTAGTCATCTACTGATTAAAGTTTCATACATATTTTTCACAACCTGTTTTGCATCTAATGACAAATGATTTCGACGCGACATAGCTATATTTTCGTAAAACAACTTTTTCGAAACGCACAGTAAAAACGGTTATTCAACACTGCCACTAAAAAATTAGCCTAAATAATTATACACCTAATGGTCAATACTCAAGAATTACCTGGCCCACCCCTGCCATTATAAAATAATGGGTTTACCTAATAACAATAGGTAATAAAATCGTTAAAGGTTTATTGGGGTATTGTCCGTCAAAAGCCATAGCGATATACTTTGAGACAGACTATACCTCGCAGCTTTGTCAAGGTGGCTGCCAGCTATTCGACTAGAATTTAAGTAATTTAAGTTCATCATTATAAAAATGTTTTAAAAACAAAATAAGATATTTTAAGGCTATTAATTATTTTCGTGTTGCATTTCCCTAATAAAATGTGGTGTAATGTTTATATTTTTTATATAAATTGAGTCATGAGATGTGTACCCTTATAACATTAAAGCATTTTGAATTTTTTAAATTTATTATATTAGGATAAAAACAATCTAAAAATACTATAAATATTTATGACACAATTAACATGAAATTGAAAATTAATATTATATGTAAGATCCTATTTTCAGCACGTTATTAATCAGAAAAATAAATTGTGTACATTTTTGTATAATTTATATGTTTATAAAAGCATAATGGAAACCAAACGATAGATACGATCAGTTCCCAGAGTCGAGGCTGCTTTTGACTTGAATATGTTTAATGTTAGTAATCAATTTATATATATAATTATCACCTTTCCAATTACACCGTTCCACATCACACCATTACCCAAAGTTATAAACCTTTACCATAACTAAGTACCTCAGTACAAATGTTGGGGATTTTAAAGCTTCTGCCTCGGCACCGTGCACCCCCATGACGGAGACAACTGTGTGAAACGTACAAGCGTTGTGCCTGCTTGCAGCCAAAGCAGCGCGACCCAACTTCACCCCAGTGGCTGTGGTGAGAGCGTCCATTCCACCTCCCAGACCTACTATCATCGGAAGACCGGACTTTTTTGTCCGCTATGGAGAAAAAGAAAGAGAAGCGGTAGCCTCATTTGACTTTCTAAACGAGATGAGTTCAGCTAGCAGTTCCTTAAGTTGCTCCATTGATGAAAGTTTAGAAGAAATAGAAGCAATAGGTGAAGGAGAGGCAACTTCATCGGTATCTACCCCGGCCACTAGAGTGGTAAGAGTTAGCCAGGTTTAGATAGGGAATTCTTATTTATAAATTAATAAACATCATCAAATTATATTTATGTCTCAAAAATGTATTCATGTTAAAACATTAATTATACCACCCATTTATAGTAATTGTTTTACAAAAATAACCAAATGTATTTCTTTCACCAAAGGCAATATTTTCCATTTTATATCCACATTATATGTTGGTTAATAACTATGGCTAAAAGCTACCCAAAAATTTATCACTGATAATAAAAAAAAATGTTTACAAGTTAATATTTTTTATAAATCCTGCTGATATTTTTAAATAGAATTTGAGAGAATCTAAATTTATTAGGTATTTTTACAGTTTGAAATTTTTCCTGCTTCAATTTCTCTTGCTTGATATTGTATTTGTTTTTACAGGTTGTAATTTATTGCTGCAGAGTGCCTTGAAATTTGTAAAACAACTTACTTAAATATTTCTAAAATTCTAAGGTATAAAATTTATTCGCAAATTAATTTTTCAGTTGTATAATTAAATATACCTTAACCAATTATAACGCTTGACGCTCTTTTTGGTTAAGTTAATTATACACTGTTAAAATGTTAAGGGTTGGTACCTTAAAAATGATCAAAATAGCCAGTCAGCTGCAAGAAATAGCGCCTGCGTATTCTTCTTTCATGAAAAAAAACATATTGCAGCAATTTTATGAAAACCAAAAAGGTCGAGTGCGCAGATAAAAAAATTGCAGCAATAAAAGTTTTGCGGCGCATTAGAAATATTTTGGACTGTAAAAAAGCCTTGAAAACTATTTAAAAGTAGTACTATTCGTATACTGTTTTATTAATTTTTTTAATAGGGGTTTATGAAAAAAAGGTTTTTAGTATGTTTTTGTTAGGATTACTCGCTTTAAAATTTTCTAAAAAATGAGACCACTTCTGTCCTGGTTTCGGGGTATAGTGAACTGAGCCTGCTTAGCCCTATTGACCCCGATGAACTAGCATATCGCCTGAAATGAAAAGAAAAACAAATAAGAAATTAAAACTAAATTTTTAAGAAATTTTGGTTTAAAAATTTAGGATATTCTGAAAGCTTTTTTCAATATTTATGACGTTTTGTCATGAAAAAGCTTTCAGAATTTCCTACAGTTTTAAACCAAAATTTCTTAAAAATATTAGATAGAAACGTAGATTTGTATTCTGAGTTTTTTTTGGGTTCACTATACCTCGGAACCAGGACCAAAATGGTTCCATTTTCTATACAATTTCAAGGCGAGAAATTCCAACAAAACATACTAAAACATGAATTTGCCACAAAAGTATAGAACATATTTGCAAAAAAATTTAAGTCAAAATTTGTTGGACACCGTTTGTAAACCTATTAAAAGCGAAAAAAAACTTAATAAAAATTATGTTTCCATAATAATTTTGCTTATGCCAGTGTATTTAGTATCTCGGCGTAACGTTATTTTTTTCAGTTTGGAAACATCGCATTGACTTGTTGGGTAAATGACATGGAGTAGTATGGTTTTGACATATCAACCGTCCGCTTCATATAAAAGGGCGATAGGAATTTAAAAAGTTAATTCTCTCCAAAATATTATTTTTTATCTTTTTTACAGGTTTACAAGTATACTTCCAACCTAAGCATATGTAATAAAAGTATGTGCCGCCAAAGCGTTCAAAATTTTGTATGTATGTATTTTATTTTTATGCATTTTGGACCTTTTATTTAAAAAAATATCAGGTTTTTGTTTTGAATTGTGGCAAGCCTAAATGATATTTTAAGTACATAATCTACTTATCTTTAATATCAATGGGTTTATGTGTTTTAAGAGGCCCACCAAACCAGCCAAATTTACATTAGAAACATTATCTTTTTAGTCTCGTTGTGGATATTGCATATTGCTTGAGTATCTGACGTAACATATTTCCTTTGATAACGCATCTTGAAACAAAACGGCTTTGATGTTCCTCTCTGTATTTTTCATTTTGTAAAAAAATTGTTTAACCAGAAATATACAAATTATGGTAATTTCTGGTAAAATTGGATGTTACCATTTTACCTGATTTTCCAAAATCAGCATCAGCTATTTGTGACGTTTTTCTAGATTAATGGATTTCAGTGACTTATCGGTAAGATCTTGCCTCCGATACTTAAGAAAAAATTGGTCACTTAATGATCTCTGGCCGCAAATTTGTTGTAGATATTCAAATATGTATTTTATTAATGATATGTGGATGTCGGTTAATTATTTTTTAATTAGGGTATCTCTATTAAAAGCTCAATTCTAGCTACTACATATTTTGTAAGATCATCCGGAGAAATTACGCATTAAAGCAACCTAAAAACTACAACTTGTGTATTTAAAACAAAAATTTAAAATATTATTGCTTGTTCCACTAATTCCGTAATCATACTCCCTAGAAAGTACACAAAACACAAAACTTCCTGAGATGGTAGTAGATCTGAAACTGGAATACCATATCCCGCAGAAGAATTAGTTTTATTCAGTTAGCTTCATATTTTTTATGAGTACCTACCAAAAGGAGCTAAACTGCAAAGTTAAAAGTCCACCTAATAATCATAAATTTTTCTACAGTAAGCAAAACCTCTTTTATGCACCTTATAAATAAGTGAAGCTTATATTTATTAAACCCCAACAGAACTTTTCGTTCGCTTTAAATTGCTAAAAATATACAAAAGTACTAAACAAAGTTTATTTTATTAAATATGCAGCTACTGGCTTAACACCCTGTATTTCGGAAACGAAGGCCTTGCGGACCCATTTTAGTATAAACTTTTATGTTTATTTTTGGACCCTGACTATGTACCTGCTTTGTAGATTTTTTTTAATGATAACAAGAAGTAAGCAGAGATGTTAGAGGTATTTTTAGGGTTTAAAATGCTCCAAAAGGCAATAAAGTATCTGGCAAATACTGATTAATTTTCGAAAAGCTTCGTAAAGCAATTTTTTGTTTTATGTACTATTATGTCTATTATTTTTTGCGTATACGTAAATTTCGCTTAAACCTTACTACGATAAGCAATTCCTTTTTAATGTGCTTCACCAGTAGGTAAAGCTTATTTTGATTAAACCTAATTTTAATATTATATTTATTAATTTTCAAAAAACATTGTAAAGCAAATTTTAATTGTATGTATTTTATTCGATTATTTATTTTTGTGCATATGTAAATTTTATTAATATTTAGTCGAGCTAATATGTAAAAACATAATTTATTACACTTTTATCAAATTAAAGACAAATAAGCTACAATATTAAGCAAATTAGACTTAGGTGAGGTTAGTATAAGGTTGTAAATATTTATTGTAACGATTTTGTTTATTAATGATGGATAATGAAATAAACGAATTATTAATGTGTAGTACAGTTTATGTACATTGTGATATAATGTGAAATATAGGTATCTCTTTTATTTCTTAGGTGTAATGATGACAAAAATATTCATTTTTATTATCGTTTTAAAACCCAATATAGACTTTAGTTTTACGAATTTATTTATTCGAACAAAATGTTTTTTAGGCATTTATATGAATAAAAGGTTTATGTAGAAATGTATTTATTATTTAACAAAATATAACACTAATATCCTAGTTTCAGTATTAAAAATGTTTGCGTACTAAGCAAAGCGATCAGTGTTTAAAAGTTAAACTCGGAAAATACAATCCTAAATACATTTTTGCTTATAAGATATGTTTTTAAAATCTAGGAAGACCTAGGAAGTTCTCGCATAATCCATTTAATACGATCTAAATACAACTTGATATTCGTAGAACACACGTTTGCGATGTTTATAAAGTTTCTTATTTTTTTTTTGTTTATTCTTCCCATCTTTTATTTATTTTCTAAAATCTATAGAGTTAATTTTACTTAGCTCTAAAGTAATAGTATCTAAAGTAATAGTGTTGTTCAAAAATGTGTTTGAAAAATCTTCACTTTTATTACTTTTTACCTAAGGACTTCATAATAAAAAATATGTTATTTATAATATTATTTATTTATTTAATATAAAGGTTTAAAAACAATAGCCTACTAGACGTACCCGGTGAAAAAAATATACTAGATCACAAATTATTGTTGACCATAAAAAATGTTCTTCTTACAACCGATTAGTGCAAAAATTGACCTAACATTAGTATTTTATTGCATCTTTTGATATTGTGCAAACTTTTAACATGTTATAAAAAAAGCATGACGTAATATTTAAATAGTTGAAAGTTGGGCATTCTCCTGCCACAGACAGTTGACGGTTTAAGACAGATATTAAATATTTGCATTTTTTAATCTTAATCTATTATAATAATTAGGGTAATTATGTCCATAATGAACCGATAATTTTACATGATAAAAATAATTTAAACCAAATTGCGTACCCTCTTTAGCTATTGTTTAATGTCGACAAAATTTATTTTTACCAACCAATAATTTCTCCTAAAGCCCTCTTTTTATGTAGGAACTATCAGAAATATACAGGGTTATTCATGAGGAAATGTCAATACTTCGGGTACGTAGTCAGGGTCTAAAAATAAACATAAAAGTTTATACAAATATGGGTCCGAAGGCCTTTGTTTCCGAAATACAGGGTGTTAAAGTTTTTATTTAATTTTTCTATATTTTAAACAAATTATAAAACCTGCTTTGCTGAACATAATTAAAGAACAATAATTTTATTAAAAATTAAAGTACATATTGTTTAATTATACATTTTGTTTTATTTTTTTTTAATTTGCTATAAAATATCAGATGCGTCGTAATTTTTTTAAATCCAAATATCTCGAAAACGGTTGCTCATATTAACTTTTAACAGGTTTACCAACGTAAAAATAACAAGACAATTATTTGATTTACCTAAAAATGTTATATAGGGTACCAAAAAGTTGTGATTGTTCAAAATAGTAAAAAGACGTGTAGGTGGCACTCCCTACAAGTAAGAGCCGTACTAAGATTAGGTTTAAATAAGTCATATCAAAAAATCCCCGGATACCAATTTTTACTCCAATATTTACATTATCATAGATTTTATTTAAAAAATAGAAAAATTAAATAAAAATCTTAACACCCTGTATTTCGGAAACGAAGGCCTTGCGGACCCATTTTAATATAAACTTTTATGTTTATTTTTGGACCCTGACTATGTACCTGAAATATTGACATTTCCTTATGAGTTACCCAGTATATAGATGACCAGCAATGGTGGTCAGCACTGACGGTCATCACAACCATAAATAGTATGTAGTACAACGGCCTTAGAGTATTTTTTACATTAAAAAAGTACGCAAAATTAACAGTTACTTTTGACTTGGTCGTAGACGTTAAGAACATTATTTTTATGCATTTCCTTTTTTGTACATAGTGTACTAAGTGTCATAGAAAATGCAATACCATTTGAATTACCACAATTTTTGGCACGTTTTTACGATAATATGCTGGTTTACCATTATAAACACTAATTGTAAATGTGATCTGCCGCCGATATTCAATTGAAACCTAAATTTCCACACATTTATCCGATTAGCGATTTTCATAAAAGAAATTTTAGCTTTTCATGGCCAGATTATCTAACCCCTTTTATAGGGTTGCGTAAAATTAGAGCGTCTGTGAACTGTAAGCAAATAGCATTGTTTTAGGTTTTTATTAATACGGAATGTATTATTTTTGGTGATCCATTTTCTGTGGCATTTAGTATATTTTTTGCAATTATTTTTACTTTAAAATTACTATAAAAGTATTTTTACTTTATTAAGTTCTTAGGTTCTAATTGTACCCATGCTATTTTAACAATATATTTTTTCAAAAATATTTAATCCTTCAGGTGAAAATATATTTAAATACACATTTGTCGAAAGAATAATACAAAAATATCTTAATATCCTTTATTTATAATATTAAAAAAACTCACTGACTACTATCTCTCATTTCAGTAAAATTTAGTGATTTAGACATAACAACAATGTAATGAATCTGTCGAAATAACATTGATTCAGATTTCTATTAAATGAAAAGCTTCTGAAATAAATATAGTCATTTAAGTATTACGTTTTTATCTAAGACTTGTCATGTAATGATGTCTATATTAAACTGTGTGTAGAGTGATGTATTTTTATATAGGGTACTTATATATTTAGTACAAATCTAGACCATAAATAAAATATTATCATTAAAGTGTAGTTTTATTATTTCGTTTATCTTTTTAACAGATGGGCATGGTTCGTTATTGTTCCTAAACGATTATTTTAATCGCTTTGATAAAAATCGGTTTCAAAGGATAAAGACTTTTACGATATTAACGAATTTTTTAAAACACTTTAAAATGTAAATTATAAAGCAACAACATATTAAAAGTAAAGGCCCTCTAAACACTTTTAATTTTTAACAGTTTTATAAGTAGTTTAACAATCCAACGACATCATGGTATTAATCTTAAATATACAGGGTGTTTAAAATGTCTGGAATATTGAAATATCTTTTCTAATATTAAAAAAGGTATTGGATAAATGTATTTTCGTTGTTAAAAGTATACAGGGAAAGTAAAAAAATATTATTAACTTTGTTATTCTATTTTTGTACCGATAATAAAATTTCTTAAATAGAATTTATGATTTTCTTAATGCAAAAGTAAATTTAAATGTACGACATGTTACAAAAAAAAAACAAAACACAAAAAAGTTTGGTTGACTCAGCAATTACAATATAATTTTTAATGCTTCTCTTGATAATGTTATTGCAGAATCGAATAGGACCACAAAACGGGTTGTGTGGTAAAATCGCACATTTAATAAACGATCAAGAACACACAAATTGTCTGTCACTATTAGCTAGACGATACCCAACACAAACGTAACAAATCATGTTCCTAAATTCTCAGAACGCGTATTTAATCACATCAAATTTCGCGATTTAATTTCTAATTTAAATTGTTAAATGATCAATATTAATGGGTCTATGTTTATAAACTTTCTTTTTTAAATCTCCCTATAAGTAAAAGACCAAAGGGGAGAGGTTCGGGGTCCTAGTAGACCACTTCACCGATTTGGAAATGCTTAGTCCAAAAAGTGACGCATCTGCAAACCAAAATGCTCAGGAGCGCCATCCTTTTATGGTCTCTGCCAAACTGGTCAAGCGATTATTTGAGATTTTCTTTTGTACGTCAAGTAAAATATCTGTTGCCGTATTACCATTAGTACCTTATTTTGCTCTGCCTGATGTGGGTCTATTTTTCAGACTTGTTTTCTTAAATTTCTATAATACCAGTTTATTTACACAAGATTGGGTTTTTGCGGGTCGATTACGATAAGTATCGACCCGCATACATACATACTTCCACATCATTAGTAACTCAAATTTTTCTTTGTCATTTAAAGTGACCATAACACATTTTACAAAGTAAAATAAGTTTTGCCAAAAAAATGACTGCTTATTTAAAAAACTTTAAATTGATATAATTCTGTTATTTTGAGAGATAAAGACATAAAACTCCTAAAATTGATCCGTAAAAATATACGTGGTGTTCTATTTAAAATAACAAGTCAATAATATTTTTTTCTCCACCCATGTACTTTTAAAAACGAAGTAACATTTATCCAATCCCGTTTTTTAAATAATGTTGGTAGGTAAATTTTCTTCGAAAATTGTAGGGCGGTTTAGAAGATAATTGTAATATTCCAGACTTTTTCGACACCCTGTATATTCTCTTTCATTTTGATCTTTAAAAATTGAACACGCATTTATAAAGCTTCAGATCTGTTTCAAATAATTACGCTTAAAGGCGCGGAAAACCATGTGTTCAACTTCCAGAGATTAGAGGGGACTCGCTCTGCCATTAGTGCCGTAAAGTGTTTTCGACCATTTAGGGCCATTTTATCCACACATGGATGCGTGATCTTGTATAGGTCAAGAATAAATACATATAAGGTAGAAGAGTTACGACTGGTTTTAATTAATGAATCGGATTACATTCCCGAAAATATGAATGTGCAGTTCAAAAGAAAAAAACACCTCTATAGGTCATTTAATCCGGGATCGCAATGCTGTTTGTTAAAAGTGTAAAGAACTACAAATGGTCGTTCTGGCTCTGGCATGCTGCAGGAGCAGCCATCAAAGAGAAGAAAAGTTTAATGTATTATTATCCTTTAAGGACCCTATCACAGATCAAGACATATATCAATAGCACAAAAAAGCAAAGCAGTTTCTAAAAGTTATATCCTAGATGACTCAACCACCTGTGGCTGCAGTCATTTAAAAGGTATTTAAAATTTACAAGTTTACTTACTCTTACTTTGTATATTAAAGTCCTATTTAGTTATGTGTTTTTGCTCTATAATTCCAGAAGTAAAATACATGTCGCCGACTATTTATTATTGACTTCTGTTAGCACCATAAGTAGTTGCCGACAAACTCTGGTATCGGCTAAAATGAGCTGCAACCCAATAAATGCAAATTAAGGTTTGGATGCTCTGTATATTGACGATTGCTAAATGAGACCCTACTAATTAAGTAAATTTACACACGTTTTATTTACAATAAATTACATGCATTAACACTTCACAAATTTCTTGTGATACGCCAATGGACGTATCACCAACCCAATTTAACGTTTATGATTACACAGGTTCTAAAAAAGTGAAAAATTTCCCCTTGACAAATTTTTGTTAAATTTAATTTATTTTTTTAATTCTCAAAGCAAGAAGAAAGATTCGAAATTACTTTTACTTGGCACTGGTAGCCGTAATTAATTTGTCAAGAGGTAAGAAATATTTAAACATAAGTTATTATCTAAAGACAATATTATCTGTTCACAACTTTACCAAAGCCTGATTTTACTAACAAAAATGTGAGAGGAAAGATACAAAATTTATTTAAAAAATTGGAAAAAAAGGTCGCCTAAATTTATCAAGAAATTTATTTTAATTTTACTACACACCTGTACACGCCTTCTGGAGCTTATGAGGCGTAAACCTATCACTTACGACACATTTAGAGATTAATTTTTATCACTATCAAAATTAGAAAGTTTAAAGTCAAATTTAGAAATTATTTACAGTTTTTAGAAAACCCGGTATCTTATCAATAAAATTGTCTTTTAACTTGTTCAGCAGCTACTCTATATAAAGGCCTGTACTGTTCTTTTGAATTACTTTGATTACACATTACCTTGAAACTTTGCATAGAATATGTCAATCTAACATTGACACTGAGAAAAAATTAATTTAGCTCTAGTAGCTGATAGAGATGCACACTTTTGTACAAACAATTGTAAACAATTTTAATTGTTTACGGAAATAGATGTACAAGTCAAATTCCTTAAACTAACAGAAAGAAAGTAGTATAAATCACTACCATGAAAAACTGACATTTTCATTAATTATTTGAGTAGAAGAACATTTTCGACTGATTTCCCGAAAAATACGAAAGAAATCAGAGAACTTTCCAATTACGACCCGACCCCGAGCTCACATGTAATTGTACTGTCTGTCCCCGGTCTCCAAAGGCCCGGACCTTGCCAACCGACCTCTTTTTCTTTTATTTCATGCGCTTGTTTTCTGCAGGGGAAAATCTCGAGACTTTATTGATACGCTATGTCGCTATGTCAACACAAGTTTACGAAAACATGTCGATGTGATAGCGTTGCCTAGCGACGGGCGGCTTCCTTTGTTTCGTTGTTTTCAGATCCGTAAAGGAATTTTAAAAATAATTCAAATTTATTAAGGCGGCGTTGTAACGACAAAAAGGGAAATTTACTGTTTAAATTTAGATTTTTATTATTTTATAAAAATTTAGAAGAAATGTTTGCGCACTTGGCTATAAAAAAATAGCTTCCGGGTTACAGGATGTGTTTCTGCAACAAAAGACTTTATTAAAATTTTGTTTTGTTTATATCTACTTGTGGACCATACTTAAGCTTACAACGTAGTAAACTTACGGCGGTTTGCACCACTGTGGTTTAAGCAGTTTTAAGCCCTTTTAACTTAAGTTGCATTGAGACGGTGCCAAATATTATGACAATAGTCACATTCAAAACGTCCCTTAGTTAAGAAAACAGAAAACCACAACGGTGCAACTGGCCATTAGGGTATTAATTTAGTAATTTTTTTGTACCAATACCAAAATATTTTGATTCTAAAAAATTACCTAAGCAATAACTGAAACGCTTACAAAAAAGTAAGTTTAATAAATACTATTAAGACAGAATCTTTGATAAAAACAACTAAATTATTCACCTCGTCACTATGCCCAGCAGAGACACGACATATCCTTGTATTTAACGAGCTCGCAAAATTGTAAAACCAAAATATGAGAAACATAAGTTTTCAAACAAATTTTCCGTCCTTATGAGTCATCCTGTATATTTTAAAGTTTTTAATATATTATAATAATAATCTTATTAGCTAATAAGTTGGGCCGAAAAGTTTGAATGTATACAGTGTGTCCCAAATTGGGCCTACATGTATTGGTAACTCGGGAACCATTAGAGCTACAGTGTTGGTTAAATTAGGAAAGTTTTAGACAATTTAATTGCAAAATTAAATCTGCTCTCAGATTTTATTTATCTTTTATGGTTTTTGAGATAATTAAAAAAAAAACAAAATGGCGCATTTTTAACTTTTGCCTGTAACTCGCAAACTACCAATTTTACGGTTTTAAGATTACTACATTATTAGAAAACTTTTTTAAGAAGAATTTAATTTAAGTAAAAATATTTTTCTAACTTTATTTGTTTTTGAGATATTTACCCAAACTTTGGATTTTCATACGGACGCCATATTGGATTTTTACATTTTTGAAAAGAGCTCTTCAAGAGCTTTTCATTGATGTATCACAAGTCTAGGTTTTTAGATTGCTTAAGCTCTAAAAACGATAATTTTTGTTTATTTGAGAGTAGGCTTAGACTAGACTGCGTAATGGCCGCCCTGTTTCATAAAAAATAAATGATACGCATCTTATAATTTAAATAATGTAAATGTCAAAATTAGCGTGCATCTTATTTCTCGTTTAGAAACGCCTTCAACAAAAATTCAAGTTTTTATTATTTTAAGTATTTACAATAATGGCTCTTAATTATTCCAATGATGAAAAGGTGGATATGCTAGAAATTTATTTTAAATCTAACAGAAATACAGAAGCTGCAGCACTTGCATACGAAGAACAATTTCCGGAGCGGCAACAACCTAACCAAAGACATTTTAGATTCTTAGTTACGAACTTATTAGCCTATAGATCTTTTGTGAAACCGAATTCCAAAACTTATACAAAAAATAATGAAGCAAAAGAGGCGATTATAATGGAAAACGTTAGAGATGATCCCACAACATCGGTTAGAAAAGTGGAAGAACAGACAACAATTCCTAAGTCATCTGTGCATCGGTCTTTAAAAAAACACCGTTTTTATCCATACAAACCACGTATTGTCAAGGGTCTTCAGGGAAATGATTTCAATAGACGTATCTCCTTTAGGCAATGGTTTATTACTAAATGTCAACAGATGCCCAATTTCCAATCCAAGGTTCTCTGGACAGACAAAACCCGGTTTACAAATTGTGGAATTTTTAATAGGCACAATTATCACTGCTGGGATACAGAAAATCCACATAATTTAGAAAAAAGACGGTTACAAACAAGGTTTGGCTTTAATGTCTGGTGTGGCATCATAGGTAATTTAAAATGCACCTTTAATTTACGGCTCACAATTAGATAAAACATTTATTTTTTTGTTTTAGACAATCGTTTAATTGGACCATTTATTTTTAAAGAAACTCTGAATGGAGATAGGTATTTGCTACTCCTGCAAGAACAGATTTTACCGGCCATTAGAAATACAGTTCCGCCAAATGAAATGAATAATTTGTGGTTCCAGCAAGACGGATGTCCAGCGCACAGTACCAGGGAGGTGATGGAGGTCCTTAAAAATACCTTTAATGATAACATAATCTCTAATAATGGGCCAATTGCTTGGCCAGCTAGATCACCGGACATCACACCCCCTTATTTTTACCTATGGGGACACGCAAAAAATGAGGTGTACGAGTTTTCTCCGCCCGAAACTAGGCTGGAACTAGAACACAGGGTACGGGATGTGTTTGCTTCCATCAACCGAAACACGTTACGCCGAGTAACCCGCAAGGTGTTGGAAAAATGCGAGAAATGTGTGGAAAATGGAGGAAGACATGTACTGTGGTTTTATTTTCTTGTTTACTGATACATTTTTGTTTTACAGTTGTGTTTAATTATTATCAGTTTAACGTAATATTAGGAAGTATTAATTTTTGCAAAAAGCATCACTTTTTTGTATAAGTTTTGAATTTCGCTCTCACAAAAGATTCATAGGGTAACAAGTTCATCACTAAGAATCTTAAATGTCTATGGTTAGGTTGATGCCGCTCCGGATGCGTATCACTTGTTTTTTATGAAACGGGGCGGCCATTACGCAGTCTAGTCTTAGCCTACTATCAAATAAACAAAAATTATCGTTTTTAGAGCTTAAGCAATCTGAAAACCTAGACTTGTGATACATCAATAAAAAGCTCTTGAAGAGCTCTTTTGAAAAATGTAAAACTCCAATATGGCGTCCGTATGAAAATCCAAAGTTTGGGTAAATATCTCAAAAACAAATAAAGTTAGAAAAATATTTTTTCTTAAATTAAATTCCACTTAAAAAAGTGTTCTAGTAATGTAGTAATCTTAAAACCGTAAACTGGTAGTTTGCGAGCTACAGGCAAAAGTTAAAAATCATTAATTATCTCAAAAACCATAAAAGATAAATAAAATCTGAAAGCAGATTTAATTTTGCAATTAAATTGTCTAAAACTTTCCTAATTTAACCAACACTGTAGCTCTAATGGTTCCCGAGTTACCAATACATGTAGGCCCAATTTGGGACACACTGTATACTACAGTATCTATATAGAAATTACATATAATATTTATTTGCCATGAAATATAACATATAAAGCATAAATAAGCATTAATATTTTATCACGTTACATTTTAGTAAAAATTACCATTCTACATAAATATAATTATTAAAGTGTTTCTAGAACAATTAAAATTTGTTGAGTGCGTATTAGGTGACTCACAAATCTATACATATTAAGCCATTATTATTTATAGTTAATAAGTATATAAAATATATATATTTATATAAGATTAAACAAACATTTTTTACGAGGGTTTGTACTTATGTACATAATTATAATATATTCTCTACTGTTGTAAGAAAAATAATGCAAGACTTAAAGGGTGATGGCCAAGTAACCCTCGATAAGTAAAACTAGTGTGCTACACCATGGCTTCGGATTTAACGAAAGAACTAATCCAGTTCCGCCAACGATGTCCAAGCGCCAAAACTAATAAAATACATTGCATTTTACGGACCCTCATAACAGCACGCAGTATTCGCCGATGATCACCCATCAGCCACTAACCACACTCAACACTGCTTAACTTTATTGATCTAAGGATAAGCAGTGCTTTGACGCGCAAAGGCCGTTGGAGACTGTGAAATTCGAACTCATTTCGTCGAGGTGAAATTCATAATTAGTTTAATATTTTCACATACTTACTTAATTACGAGGCCACTCAACCATGACATGGGGCCTTCGTAATCTGTACATCAGTAAAGAATCAAATTAAATAAAAATCGGCGCTAAAGGATACTGAACCCTAGACAACAATGCAACGGCGTCTGGTGATGACCATTGGGTGAAAAAGTACCCTCACCCGAGTAAAGTTATTTTGCAAAATTTTATTTAAGCTTCTTATTATAACTAATAAATCATTTGCAAGTGTCATTTTGTCAATAAAGAAAAATAACTGACATATTATAACAGTTTATAGATGGTTGTAATAAGCTCAATAAAAAAAATTAAAACATTGTGCATGTACCTCTTTACCCAATGGCCATTACCATCCGCTGCTGGAAAAATCAATGATCTTGTATTTTTAATGGTAATTGGCCACTGGTGGTTTGGTGTGCCCAAAATGTGCCACAAAGACGCTTTTCTTTGGATATTTTATCATTAGTCGCCGATGCACTTCTTTGCAAACTACATTAAAATACTTTATTAAAAACCTCAAATAAATGGCCCGGCACAATCCTTGGGATTCGGCTAATTTTTTTGAAACTTTGCAAATTGATAGTTTTCAACACACTGATCAAAAGCCTCTAACACCAACACCTCCAAAGGTAAGATGCATCTGACTGATTATTGGTCAATTGCCTTACCGACATATTTAATGCTGTAGTCAAACTTATAGCCACCCACAGAGTCACTAGACTTACCCCATTACCCTTCCCACCACAGACCAAAACCTGCTATGTGACTTTTTTCTGTTTAAGGGTTCTAAATCCGTTTGAGCGTGAATTCCGTAACACAGCCGCCATCACAATAAAATACCCTTAGATCCCAAAAATAGAACACACATCCCTTTATGGATACTTTTGATCAGCGTATTGAAAATTATCAGTTTCCGAAGTTTTTAAAAAATTGTCCGAAACCCATTTCCCATGACACCAGAGTTGATCCTAGTAAAGCTATGACTAGTTTGTTGTAGTCTAATTTGTCGAGTTAAACAAACTGAAAATTGAATAAAGTTTCTCTTCTTCTTATTGTGCTCGGTCAGGTCCCCCTGACGTTGGTAATCACGATGGCGAGCTGATCCCTGTTTTCAGCCACTCTAAACATTTGTTCGACGCTATGTATGCCTGTCCATTCCCGGATGTTCTTTAACTAGGAGATTTGTTTTCTTCCTACGCCCCTGCGGCCTTCTATTTTTCCCTTCATTATAAGCTGTAGTATCCGGTAGCGATTTCCTCGAAAACATGGCCGAGGTATGCCAGTTTTCGGCATTTAACTGTTGTCAAAAGTTCACGAACTGTATTTGTCCTGTCTAAGATCGCTTTATTTCTTTGCAAAGCCACCCATGGTATTCTTAGCATTCGTCTATGTAACCACATTTTAAATGCTTCTAGAAGATTGATTGTGGCAGCTTTCAGTGTCCAGACTTCAGCTTCGTACAACAGTACAGACCAAATGTAGCATTTAATCATTCTTTGTCTCAGCTTTAGGTTCAGGCTGTCATTACAAAACAGTGGTCTCATCTTCTTGGACGTTGTACGGGCTGATTTAATCCTGCATCGAATTTCCTATCCGGATCGAGTTGCTCGGTGATGTAGCATCCGACGTATTTAAAATTGGATACTCTTTTAACGTTTTGTCCCTTTATCTGTAGTGACACGTTGACGTAGGGCTGACGGCTAAAGACCATAAAGTTTGTTGTTAGAAAACCACAGTTATGCTATCCGGCACCCGTGTCAAGCCTTGTTATGTCTAAATAAAATATAGCTAAGTTGGCAACACAATGAATTTTGTTTCGTACGTGTTTTAACTATTAAAAAACCTTTTTTGCATTCCTATCAAAGATTTTAATTTTATTTATGTTTTATCCCTAATTTATTGGTTAAATAAAGTAAAATATATATATATATATATATATATATATATATATATATATATATATATATATATATATATATATATATATATATATATATATATATATATATATATATATATATATATATATATATATATATATATATATATATATATATATAAATATCAATTATTTTAATGTTTTTTGTAATATTAAACGTATAAAAGGCGTCGACACAAGTCGAATTTTCTAAAGAATGTGCCTACAATTATATATATTATTAGTAAATCCCTGAAACGCAAACTGCAGCTGAGTGAAACCCTGAGCTAGAAACCAAACAAGTAGTATATATAAAGAGGTTTATCGCAATAAAAAATAAACATTAGTCGGCGATATTTTGCAAGTGCAGTTGAAAATCGTAATCGATGATAGAAAAAGAATTTGAATTTTGTCTCAGAAATATTACAAACATGTTTGAATATTATTTGCATCTATTAACGTTATTAATTACCAAAGTTGTTAATTACTTTAAAGCACAAAAACATCGGCAAATTAAAAAAATCATTCCGAAAAGTGTAAATTATCATTTTACTCGAGTGTGCAACTATAAATGCGGTTTTTGTTTTCATACCGCCAAGACATCATACATGTTGAATTTAAAAGATGCAAAAATGGGATTTGATATGTTAAAAAAAGCTGGTAAGTATCAAGTTAACTTTTTATTTTTAAGTACCGGAATGAATTGCTACATTCAGCATTCAAAGTCGTTATTGTGTTTATGTATCGCTACATATACCATCGATGGTAAATCTTGGTTATAGCCTTCGCAAACATAGCCTCACCACTTTGCCGGTTTAACGGAATAACCAAACGCAACTCTAGACGCTATTTAAATACCGCGTGCGGTATTTAATTATCACATTATCACCATACATAAATTACGTAAGTTAGCGCTACCCACCACACCCAAAGCCAGTACCCATGCATACCTTGCAACCAACAAAATAAGGTTAACGTTTACGTGTTCGACATAATTTTAACTTTCTTATTGTGCGTGAACGTAAGTTAGTAGCTTCACTGAAGCATTTTAGTTGGAAGTTCCTCAAGAACAGCTCCAATTTTGATAAATTTTATTTTTAATAATTTTGTTTTTTCATATTATTTAAAATCAGAAACCTTTTGGAGGGAGCAAACAAATATTTATATTGCTTAAACAATATAAATATGCAACATTTTTTTTTAAATCGCTGTAACTTTTAAATATTAATTTTCGTCATTTTTACACAACATCTTTTTTGTTGATAATTAAATTTCTTACAATAATAGTTTTATAATAATTTCTCGTATTTTTGATAGTTTCGAAGATATCGTAAGCTTCAATTTCTGAGAGCAGAAATTTTACTGAATTTTCGGACTTAATAATTGCTTATAAGATATTTTTTATACAGGGTGTCCGGAAATACCATTTGAATAATTTTAGGGGTGATTCTACATGATAAATTATGAAAAAAGTTCCATATTAACATAGGTCCGCAAATGCGTCATAAGGTTGCTATGGAAATTCAAAGATTGCACCGGAATATAGGTTTTATGTTATATCTTTGAAACCGTTTCAAATAGCTATCTGAATTTTGGCATATAAATTGCTTTTAATAGTAGGTACTTTTCAGTGTTTTTACTAAACTATACATATCAGTCAGGGGGTATCAACAGGGAAGGCCTCGATTTAATTTGTTCACATTTTTAATAGTTATATTTTTGCAGTTTTCTTTAGAAATTTTGATTCCGCGGTAAAAATAACATTAAAAAGGTATTTTTGTCGAAAACCTGTCAGGCTAGCCGTTTTGGAGAAAACACTGTTCAAAATAGTGCATGCATGTCGCCTAAGTAAAAGAGTATTCCGGCATTTTTTAAAGGCTAAAACAATGTTTTCTTTTTAATTACACTGTTATTAACACAGTAATAATCGAATATACTTTATTTAAACCTTATGTTAAATTCGTTTACCGTAACTAGAGTTACTAGACCTTTTCTTCATTTTCAACTTAGCACCGACATAAGCCTACTTTGATGTAGAAATTTTTATTATTATTGGGCGACCGGGAAACGGTTAGCCTGACAGGTTTTCTACAGGAATACCTTTTTATGTCATTTATACCGCGGAATAAGAATTTCTAAAGAAAACTGCAAAAATATGACGTTTAATAAAAATGTGAACAAATTAAATCAAGGCCTCCCCTGTCCGTACGCCCCTGATTAAAATTATAATTTAATAAAAACACTGAAAAGTACCTACTATTAAAAGCAATTCATATGCCAAAATAGATGGCTGTCTGAAATGGTTCTAGTGATATTAAATAAAATCTATATATCCCGGTGCAATTTTTAAATCGTCATAGCAACCTTATGACGCATGATGATATGCGGAACCATGTTCATATGAACCTTTCTTCATAATTTAACATGTAGAATCACCCCTAGAATTATTCGTACGGTATATCCGGACACCCTGTATAATAGTGACATAAAATGAATATACATAACAAAATTAAAAATGTATGTATATCTTTAGGGTTTAAACAACTCTGAGAAACATATTCTATATTAGATATTTAAAAAATATGATAAAATTTAAATAAATGACATTTTATGAAGAGTTATTTATTAGAAATTTTAAAATATTTTATTAAAAATGTTAAAAAATATCTCCTTTACACAAAAATCTAAAAATTAGAAAATTTAATTTTCATTTATATTTGGTGGGTGGTTATCGCAGTCACTTTCACCGCAAACAATGCAAGCCGGTGAGCAATGAGGGCCACTTTTTCTGCAGCCACATGCTGAACCGCATAC
The DNA here is from genome assembly GCA_019359885.1 of Listronotus oregonensis. Lineage (NCBI taxonomy): Eukaryota > Metazoa > Arthropoda > Insecta > Coleoptera > Curculionidae > Listronotus > Listronotus oregonensis. Next base: position 21,111 of record JAHBCN010000865.1, on the reverse strand, counting down.
TCTTTTGCAGGAGCAGAATATGATTTTCACTACGTTTTCAATTGCTGTTGGTTGCGTTTTTAGTGGTTTTAAATAATCGTCTTTTTGCCAATCCTTTCCTTTTTCAGAAGGAATAAGAGAATTAGTTTCCATTGCTAGACTTGTAAGTAGACTCTTAGTACCTGATGAAAAAAAAAATTTTAATCACACAAAAATAATATCTTAAAACGAGTTTATTCAACAAAAACTATGTTAAGTAAATATGGAAATATTAAAAAAGAGCAACTTTTATTTATTCCTGCATTAAATGGATGTGATACTACCCCCGCCTTTTATAATAAAGGTAGAAATAATTTTATTTAAGTTTTTAATAATAATTATAAATTACGTGCAGCAGCTAAAACTTTTATGATTGAAAATCAAAGTGATAAAGTACTTTTCAGTGAAGGTATAAGTTGTATACTCATAATGTAGGGTGCTAAAACTGCCAAAAACCTAAATATACTCCGATACAAACCTTTCATAACATTAGCTTCAAAAGATAAAAGTGTACTTTATTCAATACCGACAGAGGATGCAGCAAAACAACATATTAAAAGACTACTGTCTACTTTCAAGTTTAGCAATGGAAAATTAATTCTCTAATCCCTCCTATAGAATGGGGTTGGCAAAAAGACAACTATTTAAAACCAGTAAAAATGACGCAACCAGTAGCACCTAAAAACGTCTTAAAAATCAAATTTTGCTTCTGCAAAACAGGAAGTGGCCTTTATTGCTCACCGGCTCGCAGTATTTGCGGTGAAAGTGACTGCGATAACCACCCACCACTTGAAGAAGATGAAATCTCTTATACACAAAATATAAATGAAAATTAAATTTCATATTTTTTGTAAAGCAGAAAATTTTTAACTTTTAATAAAATGTTTTAAAAATACTAATAAATAACTCTTCATAAAATTTTATTTATTTACATTTTATCATATTTTCTTCAACATCTAATATAAAATATATTTCTTAGAGTTGTTTAAATTCTAAAGAAATATTTAAATTTTCAATTTTGTTATGTTTATTCATTATATGTCACTAAAAAAAATCTTATAACCAATTATTACAGTCCTGAAATTAAGTAAAATTTCTGCTTTCAGAAATTGAAGTTCACGATATCTTCGAAACTATGAAGAATACAAGAAATTATTATAAAACTATTTTTGTACGTAATTTAATTATCTAAAAAAAAGATTTCGTGTAAAAATGACGAAAATTAATATTTAAAAAGTTACAGCGATTAAAAAAAATGTTCCATTTAAATATTATATCTACGTATTGTTTAAACAATATAAATATTTCTTTTCCCCTTTAAAAGGAAAAACAAAATTATTAAAAAAAAAAATATCAAAATTGGAGTTGTTCTTGAGGACTAACCAAATTTTGACAGTTTTATGTATTCATTGACGCACTAAGTAGATTGTTTTTTGAAACGTCTTTTTTGATTAAAAAAAGAGTCTGTATAGAAAACCCTCCACGAATTTGGACGATTTTTTTAAGTTGCAATGTAAAATATACTTTGAATAACATTATTTGATAAAAAAAGATTGCGGATAAAGTAGTTTTTACCAAGAAAATCGCAATTGTAATTATAAAACTGGTCATTATTTGGCATTTTATTTCAAAAAATTTACCATTTACGTGTAATAAATACATGCGCCGCTACATGATGTTTACAATGTTGTCAAGCGGAAATATTATTAATTTATAATAAAAACTTTGCCATTACCATTCGTATTATTTTCATTAAATCATATTTATGATAAAGAAAATTTACAATTTAACGAGGAAAACCTAACCAGAACTAGGTTATAGTTTGGAAGTTGTTGTTTATTAGTTCTGGTTAAATTTTTCTATAAAAAAACTTTATTTCTGTTAAACGAAAAAAAACAACCTTTTATAATAACAAATTATTAGGAAACATCTGGCAACATTGCTTGTTCAAGCAGAGACACGTCAAAATATTAAGTCGGCCATAACTTCAGTATATTTTATATGGAAAATAAAGAAATTATTTTAATTTGTGATAATGTTAGTGAAAAATTAATTTTTTTAGACCCTATGTGTTTTTTATGGATTAACAAACTTCAACGAAGCCCTGGTTTATATTTTATGTACTATGTTTCTCAAATTTACTTAAAAGACACGAAGCATCCGCATTTTTTTTTTGCTCAAAGTGTTTCAAAAATAATGAACTTTTGAATGTATAATGAAAAAATAAGGAATTCCGTGGTGGGTTTTCTTGACAAGCACCGTTAACATAATTTGTTTACCAACAAAAACATAAAGGCAAACAAATTATATTAACGCACACCAATCACTTACATAGTCCGTCCAAATTGATACCATTTCTTAACCAATTACTATACATTAAACAATTCGGTTGTGGTGGTTTTTTTACATTTGGTCCCTAAAATACTTATTAGTGTACGCCCATGGGCCAGCCAATCTGCCGAAATAGAAACCAAGAAACCAAGAAACTAGAGATGAGCAAAGCTGCGATTTTTCGATCGCAATCGAAACTGTGATTGCGAGTCTTTAATCGCTGCGACTGTAACCTGCGATTGCGATTTTGGTAAAACTTGCATATACGGTTTTCTTCTATTTTTGGATTATTTGGCAAAATTTTTATATAGTCATATTCTAGGGTCCTCAGGGATTGCAAATATACTGGCGGAGAAGAGAAATTATGTGTTTTAATATTTTTTATTTTGATTTTAAGATTTAAAATTACCATTGATTTTCTCCATATAATGCGAAATCTCCCCTTTATGACGAGAAACGTCAGCGTGCAGTGTTGCCAAATGGAGGTCTGTTTTAATACGTCCCCAAATTTTCACGTCTGAAATATAATTGGGGAAAAAAAAAAGCCGCTTTAACAGGAGAGACTATCTAGAGAAAGATATTCCAGCATATAAGCATGCGCGGTTTTTTTTAATACGTCCCCGAATTTCAGACAAATTTAAAAGGTCTAGTCGGTCATGGTTAGTTCTGGTTAGCAAAGCAGCTTTTTTTTTTCCCCTATTATTTTCCCCAATTATATTTTAGACGTGAAAATGCGGGGACGTATTAAAAAGCCCTGCTTCCTGCTTTAACTAACCAGAATTAACCATGATCGACCTTTAGACAAAATCAAACGCCCTTAGTCGGTCATGGTTAGTTTTGGTTAGCATTTCAGACAAATTCAAAAGCCCTAAGTTCTAGTCGGTCATGGTTAGTTCTGGTTAGCAAAGCAGCTTTTTATTTCCCCCAATTATATTTCAGACGTAAAAATGCGGGGACGTATTTAAAAGGCCCTGCTCCTGTTTTAACCAACCAGAATTAACCATGACCGACCTTTAGACAAAATTAAAAGCCCTTAGTCGGTCATGGTTAGTTTTGGTTAGTTGTGGTTTATTTTTCCCAATTAAAATTCAGACATAAAAGAAATATCAAAATTTAAACAACAGTGCCCAAAATTATTAAATCCGGCAACACTGTTGATACTTATTTTAAATTTGACAGTAGAAAGAATTTATAATCAATTAATATTGGATTTCTAACCTATATATATTTTTTTATTTAACTTAAAAGTTGTTTTTCCAGATTTTCTGCGTATTTTGTCAATGGATTTTTGTGTGTGTGTGTGTGTCATGTTTTAGTGAATAATTATTAATCTATACGTTTTTACCCCGCCCAGCACCCCTATTTACTCCAAGGTCCCGTAAGCTTGTTTAATTAAAAAATAATAAACGCATAATTTCTCTTCTCCGCCAGTATATTTGCAATCCCTGAGGACCCTAGAATATGACTATATAAAAATTTTGCCAAAAAATTCAAAAATAGGAGAAAACCGTATATGCAAGTGTTACCGCGATTTTGATTTTTAAAATTGGTAAACGACGACGATGGCGATAAATTGCGTTAGTTGTTAGTTTTTTAACACCGAACTTGCAGATTATTTACATTTTCCCTAGCGCAAAATCGCAATCGCAGCATGTTATAGGATACGGCGTCTAGCGCCGAGAAGAACTCTCGGCCTCGTCCCCATTTGTAAAACACAGTGACTTCCATGTTTCTTTAAAGCGATTTGGTTGTCTAAAAAGTTAAACTCGCCTGATCGCTAATGATTCAATCACAGTTTGCTAAAAAGAGTGATCGCAGGTTGCGATTGCGAGTTTAAAATCGCAATTCGCGATTTTTTGCTCATCTCTACAAGAAACATTGCCTTAACCATTACAGTGAACGTACACTTAATGGCTCCCACCTTAGACAAGGCTTTCCTTGTCTAAGGCTCCCACAATCTAATAGAATTGACATCTTGTCCTAACCTAAGTTCTGTGTTGTTTTATGACGATTTTTTTTAATCTGCACCCTATTAAAAAGGTAGTTGTTTTACGCTTATGATTTTTACAATCTAATAAAATATGTAAATTCACCCGAACAAATTTTTACAAAATTTAATTTAATTTATATTTTGCATTTTTTTCTTATCGTAAGGCAAAAAAATGGACCATAAACTTACTCACACGCACCACAGGCATAAAAACGAAAACAAATTTTGATTATTTTTTTTTGTAAAATATATAGGACAAATATATTTATTTAAAAAATTGACAACCTGGCCTGGAAGAGGAAAACATTTAGACCTTCGGTTTTTACTTACAAACATCTTCGAACATATCCTATAGAGGCAGGTGTGCCGCTAGGCCGGGCCGTGCGAAAGAGAAAGAAAAATATATGTATAAACTTTACCCTCTGCTCTACGTGCAGAGTGTCGGTAATTGAATTAAAATAATTGAAAATAGTATTCAATTACTTCTCAGTAATTGGATTACTTTAATTCAATACTTTCCAGAAAATTTAATTGTTTTTGTATTATCAATTAATAGGATAATGTAATCGTAATTGGTAATTGATTTTCACGAATTCCAAGTAATTCAATTACTTAGTAATTCGATTACTTATAAAGTAATTGAATTATTTAGAAATTAATTCAATTACCTAATAAATAATTAAATTACTACGAAAATTTTAATTACCTTTCTTTATGGAAAAACTGCCGGAGTTTTGGCTAGCCAGAAAGAGCATCTTGAAACACCGAGGGCCGCTTTGAATCCGGCGAACACCGCCTCCGCGCCGATTTAGTATTTTTGATTGATGCTTACCGCCACCATTTTTATACTTTTTTTTGTGAAAAAATCTGTTATTGTTTGGGGTAGGATAAAAATAAATTTTTATTTTAGAGTCATTTAATGTTGAACTTGCCCAGAAAGCAGTTTGAATCAATGAGCTGACAGCATAGATAGAGAAAACATTTCATTCATAAACGCAATCGAGAGCTGCGGCCAACATGGTTGTGTTTATTATTGGCGATAGAATGGTACAAGCATAGTTTGTACTTACTGTGAAATGATACCCGTCTCTTTACACACTTGGCACTGCTTTACCATTTTAATTTAATAATAGTATATTACATACCGAGGTGAAGCCCATTACACGATTTCGAAAATTACGGTACGAGCGTGAGCGAGTACCGTAATTCGAAAGAGTGTGTAATGGGATTACCACTCGAGTTGTGTACTATACTTTTTCTACGACTTTATGTTTAGTTTTTATAAATAAAAGCAGAAGATTATGTAAACTTTAATAACAATACAAATAATAATACAAACATTTGCGTTGTCAAGCGATGCTATTTGTTTCATAGCCAGCTTTACGTAAAATCTATTGAAAGTTTTCAAGATTTTGGGGGCTCAGCGGCTAATGCGATTTGGAACTGTTACGTATATATATAAAAAAAAAAAAATTTTTTTTTTTTTTATATATATATATATATATATATATATATATATATATATATATATATATATATATATATATATATATATATATATATATTACGTAACTGCCCTTACGCACAGTTTGGCTTCTTACAGTATAGTGTTGTAATTAGAGATTTACTGTAAAGTAATGAATTACCGTTCTTTTCAATATGGAGTTAATTAAAAAAAAGTTATTACACAAAACTGAAATTTATACAATGGTCACAAAAATAACCCGAAAAACATTCAGACTAAAACGCCATATTGAATGTGATCTCGAGCAGGAATGTTACACGGATATTTTGAAGTGTGCATGAAGCATTAAAACGATTTATTGAGAATTGTGCATCTTCCATCAGGGTTCCAATCCTTAAAACATTTCGCATTTGAAAATATACGCTATAGCCTCTAGTCCTTATAAATGCAAATTGCAAATATTTTTGTGTGCGGATCTTTTCTGATTGGTCAAAATACATACTATTTTAAAAATTGACCAATCGGAAAAGATCCGCATACAAAAATATTCGCATCTATGAGGACCAGGCTTATTACCGATAAATAATTGAAAAACGGTCAACAACGTTAAATTTTCGTATTCAAACGTTTCAAGAATTGGCCACCTTAGGCAGTGTTGCCAGCTTTGGGACTGGGGAGGAATCGAATGACGTTATGGGCCTGTATTTGTCAGAATATTTCCTTGTTTTTATTTGTGTGTAGTGTGTTGAAAAATGAAAGTTAATTATAAGTTGTAGTGGAAACTACAAAGTGTGCATATTTCAAGAATGAGGTGCATACTGTGCATATTCCGCGAAAATGTGCATCAATATGCACATTGTTCATTTTGTAACATCCCTGCTGTCCAGCGAAACCGAAGGCCGAAGGTGGCCTCTACGAAAAATGCACTGTTGTCACGTCGTTTAGCGCCTTTATTCGTAGCTGTCCAAAAACAAAATAGTATTTTGACATCATTACTTTTCCGTGTAATACTTTATAGTAATAAATAAAACAATATATATAAATAACAAATATTATTCACAGTTTAAAATACAATAGTAGAGCTTAATTTGATGTAATTTTAAGAATAAATTAAGTAAATTTAATCATAATATACTGTCAAGTAAATAAAACAGAAAGATACTTGGCAGCCACGCTTTACGACAAAATAGTATCTGAGTACTACCATTTTCCCGTGTTTTGGTGGATTTTATTGTTTCGAGTACAGAGGTTCATTCATCGCTAAGCAGAACCTTAGAATGTACGTTTATGATACCACGCTTATGCCAAATCGATGCTTTATCCAGTTCATCTAACAGCTCATTGGTTTAAATAGTGTGACGTGCACATATGATGCTACAGTGTTGCCGATCGTAGCTGAATTCCGCTATGTGTAGCGGAATTTATAACATATTACTTATTACACTTCTTTAGGTAGTACTAAAGGCTACTATTTATTTTTAAATTTAACGTTTTTTATGTAACATTTTATCATTACTTTCTTTTTTTATGTTTTCAATGAATCTTGTAAAAAATACGTCGGTTTTCACAATAAATATTACCCTTTCTTAAATAATGGAGCATAAATATGTTTTTGATTTTTGTCTATGATAAAAAATGGATTTATTTATCAGATATATTCGCATAATTTTGATTAACATAATACTTAACTCTTAGGCGCTTAATTTTGTCTCCGTTTAACCAAAGGAGTTGCTTAAGACTCTTCATGCTTAAATGTCTTACAAACACGAAAAATATTAGCATCCTATATAAAATTAAAAAGAAAACTATTGTCTAGCGAAACCAAATTTTATTAATTTGGAAAATAATAAAATATGTTTATTAAACAATACTTTAAGCAAATATACTTTTTTAAAGGGATGGAAAAAATAAACTTTAGTGGAGGTGAGCCATTCATGCCACAAGCGAGGAAAACATTTAGGTGAAATGGTTAAATATTGCAAAGAAATTTTGAAACTCTCAGTTTCGGTTGTGTCAAATGGTTTTTTATTACTGAAACTTGGTTTAAAACATATGGAAAGTATACTAATGAATATCTTTATAACGAGAAACAAATATAACTGTGGTGGACTATTCGGAGTTTTATATGCGTTAATTTGAGAGCAATTTAGCAAACTTCAGTTTGTTAAGATTCAAAATGATTATAGATATTGATTTGAACATTAAAGTGTACTTTAACATTTGATTACGTTGAGTAACAATGTAGATTTACGTTGCTATAATCATGGCAGGTTTGTGTAATCACTTTTATGACATACATTTACTACGATTGCGACGTTGGTGTGCGCAAGGCGCAATTGATTAAATAATGTAGAAGTTACTAAAGATTAGAAGCCGTACCTTAAATGTGTAACCAATGTTGAAGGGTCGCTCAGACTTTTGCCAAGCCTGATTGGGTATACCGAGCTGGCAATTGCCAAGCAACAACGCCAAAAGAAATATCAGGGAGTTTTCAGTATCTAGTGTATGAAGCGTAGAGGTAAGGAGAAATAACTTATATGGGGGACGAATTGAAAAAGTGTTCAGCTGTAAGCAGTAAATAGGTGGCGCTAGCATAGGCAAAGGGTATGGTATGAAAATGACAGTAGTTGACAAACTAAACTTTACCAAGTTAGCATGGAGACTTATACAATATATACAGACAATAAAGATAAGGAGAGCCATCTCTGTGTTACAAAAGTGGTCCTCAAATTAAACTTCACTTTTATATTGCGGTCAAGTTCACACCATACCCACCGCTACACCAGCGCATCTTTATCTAATGCCATTCTGAGACCACTTTTTGAGCCAAACAGCCATAAAGGATGGTCCTCCTTATCTTTAGTCCTCATGCGAGTTAGGAAATTTGGATTGTTTTTTTTTTGTTTGCTGACATATAAAACCTTCTACAAAATGTATTATTAAAAGAGATGGACCCTCTCTTCAAAATTCCCTCTTTAGTTAAAAATTAAAACTCCATAAATTTAAAATAGAGACAGGTGCCTTTTTTAAGGGGGGAATCTCCAACCAATATACGTCAGGTGAAATTTTAAAGCCAACAATAGTTCTAGTTTAAAAAACTCGATACTGCTGATGACGATGACTTACGTTTTACGCTGCAATCCAGCTCCTGCATACCGGTTAATTAAGTTTTTTACGGTGTTCTGCAGCACTTATTTTTCTGCAATTACAAAAATGTCAAATTTAAAAAAACTGGAAGCAGAGAAGTTGAATTAAAGATATTCTTATTTTGTAGTTGTGGTGAAAGTATTATTGATTCAGGACCGTTTATACATAATATCATATTGAAGTGAATCGTAGAATGGTGTTAGTTTTTCGTCTACCTGATATTGGAAGAGAAGGATTAAATTTATTTAGTAATCTTATGGATATATGATCCTGTTTGTCAGTCTGCATGTACTTTAGTATTGTAGAACATATAAGGGCTTCGTGTGAATCAGTGTTTCAACGTACCGCAGAGAAAGCCGTCAACGAACAGAAACAAGAAAATAAAAAATAAAATTAAAAATATCTGGTGATGGCTAATGAAAAAGAACAGGTTTGAAAGTAAAGACGTAAAATTTCCGGAAATTTAAGATCGTTCGCGAATATTTGCGAACTATTTTTTTTTTACTACCGAAATTGGATACAAACATAAAAGGGCTTTAACTATAGCTCCTACGCTATTTATTTTCGAGGAATAACCAACAGGAAACAAAAAGTAATTCATGTATTTTTTTGTTTTAATTTTTGCTAACAGACCAACAGACTCTACAGACAAAACAACGTAACAATATGTACTTAAAAAACAGACAAAATAAAATTAGTTTTTTAATAAACACCGTACTCTTTACTTATTTTAATAAGCATTTAATAAAGTGAAGTTTAAAAACGGTCCTCTAGAACACCAACGCTATCTTAATTTACTGCAATTTGAGGGCCATTTTTGTAACCCGGAGATGGTGCTCCCTATCTTTAGGTTCCATGCTCAGAAACAAGAAATTTTTGCTAGGTAACCACAACTCACCGGTATCACAGCATAACTAACAAAAAGCAGCACGATTTCATGAATTGGGAAATACGGTCATTTTCCTCGCGCAGGTTCAGCCGTCATTTTGCTGGGAAATGATCTGTCTCCCTTATTTGAATTGTAACCATTTCGAGTGCGTTTCTTTCGTGTTTTCTGTTTAAAAATATCAAAGGCGCCGCCAGGAAAACATCGTGCTGCCTGTTAGTTATGTTGTGGCACAAGTAAATATGTTACGTGAGCCGCTTTCCAGTCAGCCATTTTGTGCACGCAACGAAGCACCTATATTCTCAAAACAGACGTTCCAGCCAAGTTTTTTGACTTTGCGTTCGACGCGCAATAACTGCTTTCCCCTTTCCCCTGAAGGACCTACTTTCATTTCGTGTTCGAAGCCCAAGAAACGTTTTTAAAGTTTAGGTTAAAGTAAATTCGTTTCGTCACGTTCCAGGTGGCGTTGAAAGCACGAAGGCTAAAGGCATTAAGCTCATGCGCTTCAAACGCAGAACAGATGGCAGCTGGAAAGCGACTATGGTTATCTTGCAAAAATGTGTTTAAACACAAATAAAAGAATTATTATAAGATTCCCCGACAGCCCAGTCATCCCACTCAAGGCAGATGGCGCTTGAATTACTGTAGTTGCAAAATGACCAATTGAGCATACAACAGGCGCAATTTACAAAAGAACAATACGCGATCATTTACGAAATCAGCAGTAAGATGGAGATAGCGGCAGTAATTTAAATGTGAATATTCGGGCGAACACAGCAGCGAAAATTCGCATACTTCGCTGGGAAAAATTCGCGGCTCACATCTCTAGTTTCAAGTCTTTGTATGGTGTTACATACCGTAAAAATTGGGAATTTCGTCCTCAAAAGCAGTTATTACCAAGCTTGTTTGGCTTGGAAAAACAAAATGGATAACGAAGAATGTGAAGTGTAGTATGAGGAACATAAATAAGTCTGCACAAGGTACAACTGGAGGTATGGGAGTTGAAGGTGTAAAGAAAATGTTTTTGAGATCAGAAGAAAAATTCGCAGTCAAATATTTGGATTATATTGGACATGCCGATACAAAAACATTCAAAGCCCTTCTTGATGTTCAGCCATACGGTGAAGAATTAATTGTGTAAATGGCCTTGTGTATTTAACCATGGCCATGAAGGCTTTCTTTCCTTTGATAAATACAAAAAGTAAGCTAGAAGACTTTTTTCAAAATAATAATTTTCGATCTTATTCTTTCATTGATTACACTATTTTCGAATTTTGTCTCATACGAAGCTTTTGATTTTTCCAGTAACGCCACAATTTTTCGGCTTCTCAGCTGCTTCTTTAACTTTTTATTTATCTTAATTCTGGGTTCAAATTTCAATTTATAGCTTTTAAAACTCACTGACAAAACGTCAAATGAATAAATAACAAAGGTAATTTTTTACTTACCGCGCCCACGGCCGATTTTATTGAAATTTTGTATACAGTGGTTTTTTGGGGCGCTAATCACGAATCTGAGGTAAAATTTAACGAATGATTTACTGTTAAATGGGAAAATCCATGTTGGTTGATGTTTTTATACGCTTTCCAACAATCTGATATTATAGTTGTCCCCGGCTCAATCCAAATTAGGATTGTATTGATGAGGGTGTCAGCATTTCGGTTGGATACGGGAACTAAAACTACCTCTTGGGTACTCCTCTGGATGTCCCCAAATACCCATTTTCCCTCTACAATGCGACTCCTCTCAAATTTTCTTTTCCCTATTTTAGCTTCGTTAATTTCGACGATCTTTTCTGGTCCTCTTAGCTTCCTAAAATCCATACACTGATATAAATAGAAAATATTTTTTAAGCTAATTTTGTCCCTCTGAAAATCTGTGGTTTGGACATTAAAATTATAACATACATAGACAAAAAAGGCATATTTTTTTATTTTAATTTACTTACCTCCCTACAAAAGTTGCTCCAGTCTACCACAGTTCATGAGGACATTCGCAACTCTGTTTGTTGTGGTTAGTAAAAATCGAATTCTTGCATTCGAAAGATGCAGAAAGTATCCAATTAACAAAGTGGACACTGATAAATGACAATTAAAAAAGGCATTTGTCCTGCAGCTTGCCTTAAAATTGCACCTAACTTTTTTTCGGTAATTTTTTACTTACCGGGCCCACGGACGATTTTATTGAAATTTTGTATACATGGGTTTTTTGGGGCGCTGATCATGAATCTGAAGTCAAATTTTGTCGGACTCTACCAACAACTATATACTAAAGGACTGCTCAATTTGCCGATTTTGTCTGCCAAGGTCAAACTCGCTGCTGACAAAAAATGCATCTATGCGTTATATAGCATTTTCTGTGAATTTAGAAAAAGTTTTTTAATGAAAAATAAATTGTAAGCAAAATTTTGATCCTTACTTTTAATAATATTTTCTTTACATTCAAGATATGAATAATACAAATTTATATTTTTGATTAATTAAATTTACTTAAAGAGGAAAAATTACATTATACGTATAATTTTATTATTCTAAGGCCCGGTTGTACAATGGACGTTCAACCGAAGTTCACGCTGATCAATGATCATCGGTTCAACGGAAAAAGATCGTTATACAAAGCCGGTTCAGACGATGAACTGTGGTTGATCTTGAACGTCCGAATTTGGTCGTTTAAGATGAGTTCAACTCCTTTTAGAAATTTTTAACCTCACTCTTCTGACAGATTACCTTGTGTTTTAAATATTTTGTTATATGTTTAAAGTTGATACCTATTCGGTTTTTATAATTAAAAATTCATCTTGTATGAAAAGATATGACAGACGACAAGGATTTTGTAGAATAACTTATTAATGTTGCACACTCTCGAGCCCCATAAATATACAGAAATAGACCAAATCATTTGAATATTTGCAATGACAAATAATTTAAGGCCAGATTTAGGTTAAAAAAAACAAGCTGTGAGATTTAATATAGATGAAATTTTTAAACAAATTTCATCTGTTACAGATAAGTAAGATTTATATTGTTTAATTACATTTAATTTTAAGTTTAAATGTTCTGTTTATTTTTTTAGAAACCATGCACTAATTCCTACTGAAATGGTATGCATTGCTTTACGATTTCTAGCCACTGGGAGTTTTTTATGAGTTGTTTGTTGTTTGAGATTTTGGAGGTATTGACAAGTCAACGGCAAGTTGAAAAATATCTAGGGTTTAAGAATTAGTTGCTGATTTGGGGCTAAAATTGATAAAAATGCTAAGAACTAAATCTGAAATTACCATTGTGAGGCGAGGATTTTTTAGCATTGGAGCCATGGATGGCACGCATAATAAAATTCAATCTCCTGTGTCCTCCATGCAGAAAATTACAGGAAACAAAAAAGGATTTATTTTTTTATACAATATGTAGCTATTTAGCATCTGTGATTTATTTTGTCAGTAGTGATTGAAAAAAATGTAAAATGAAACAAAAAAAAACAAATACAATACAAATACATACTTATAATTATTAAGTTGTTTTTTTTAATAAAATCAAAATCCTTGATTAGGTTAAGTTGTGGCAATTTTTTATTCTTTTCTTTGTGGGCTTTGCAACTGATAGTTCAGGTAAACCTGCAGTGGTACAACACTCAAAATTCTGAACTGGGTTCAACAGTGAACTGCAGTTCAAGACAACTTCTGTTGAACCATTGTTTGTACAACCGGGCCTAAATGCCCTAAAGTATTTTATTAAAACAATTTGAGATGGGATACTTAAAAAAAGAGTATATAGACATAAAATATTTACACACAAATTTATTTAGAAACAATAAATCACAATAAGCATTAGAAAAATATATAGATATGTTTTATTAGAGTAAATAATAGTCGTCACATTTAATTATTGTTTACGGTTATAGAAACAAATTTAAAACCATAACATTAAACGAGAATAAATCACCTGCTCTTACAGATGTTATGTACTATGAAACATTATTTCATTTTATTAAAAAAACATTTTTTTAATTACAGTATTTTTTTTAATTTTTCCTCTATTGTACACTATTTTACACTTTTTTAAATAAGTGCTCTTTGGGAAGGTGTATTTTAGGTATAGGTAGGTAGAAAAAGTGTAAAATATTTATGAATTACAAACATACCTTATATGTAACAACAACAACGCAACAAGAAACGCATTTGCTCAAAAAATCGTAGCCATTTAACTTTTTTGTCCCAAACCGAATTGTTACACACAATTAAAAAAACGAAACAAATGTATATTTGTCTTCTCTGGTCCAAACTACACTAAAAGTACTTTAATAAACGCCAATTGTTCAACAAAATCACCACAGAAACCAGAAAACCCTTCAAATCACACATGATCAAATGGTCAAATAAATGCAAACAAAACTATTCAGCACCGGTGATGATATCACATTGTCACAAACATTGGTTGTTTTTCAACTACAGAGAAAAGTGTGCATTAATGCCGCATAATGCCACATTAGCGAGCCTTAATTGAAACAGCCAAGAACGATTATGCGAGGAAGTGCGGTAGCTGAAACACTCAATGTTGAGCATTGTGCGGCATAATGCGGTTTTGTGCGCTAATTGAAAAACACCCATTGATGTCGACATCGATGTTTACCTTTCAATGTTCAATATTATTAAAAAAAGGTTAAGGTTTTAAACTTTTTTTTAAAGCTCCAAAATTTTTTGAGCGGTAGTATTTGATGAAGTTGCTTAAAACTAAAAATAAGTAGTTATCACTCCAGTCGATATCCAACAACATTGCTTTTTTTGGATGGATTGTGTGTGAATTGCAACACCGCAAATCGTCCCGTCATGCGTTTCGACACTCGTTCAATTTTGAGGAATTACCGCCCTGTCATCATAGAAGCACATTTTGTCTTCTCGCTCCATCATAATTCCTATCCTATCGTCTGGTGGCAACATTTTTTTTTTAAATATCCTAATTTAGCACCAAAACCTTTAAAACTATTAAGCATTTTAGGTACCTCCGTACCAACGGAACGGCGATTTCCAAAGTTGATAAAACTATGGCTGAGAAACGAAAGGAAATACGAGTAGCTTGCAAGGAAAACGCCTATCTAAGCTTGTTTTTTTACAATCCGTCCCTAAAAAATTCTGGGATTTGAATTAGCTTCTTACTTTTTGTCACGGAATTATTTGTTTATTAATATTGTTTATTTAATATTTTCTAATTTTAGAATACTTTGTTGAGGAGTATTTGTGTTTATTTTTTTACAGAATTTATTTATTTGTTATTTTTAGAACGTGTTTACATTTTGTTACAAAATGAGGTCAAGTTTTTGGAAAAAAATATAATTTTGATATTTTTTGATTTTTTATTTAAACTTAACTTATTTTTTTTATATAGTACCAGTTAACATCGATGTTTGCTTTCGATGTTAACATCGATGTTTGGTGTCGATGTCCCAGCACTAATGTCAACAAAATTGTCTAGGGATTTTAGACAATTTTATATTGGTACCTGCAAAACAATTGAATGCGCAATGCGCCTACTTCCTACTTTTTAAATTTAAATTGCGAAAATGGCTTTAACATTAACAGTTTATTTTATTAGTTTCAAAAAAGGAGGATTTTATCAATTACTTAATTGATAAATCCATTTTTAACGCAACGCAGTAGTGTCCGACCTGTGGCAATATATGTGTTTTGAATAAGGAAATTTACAGTACAGGTGCAGGGCATGATACTATTACTCAAAAAAAAAACCCACGCGCATGAGATAAGCCTATCTCTCTCGCACGCCTGACGTCACTCGATGACATTTCCCCCCAGAAACGGAAAAGTTTTAATATGGCTTCCCCGATTTCTTTTAGATGTTAGATGGATTAAGCGCATGATTTTTTTTTTTTTTAAAACGTCAAAAAAAAATGCCAAAATACAATAAACTTAAAAAAAAGGCTTTAAAACATTTTTTCCCCAAAACCAAACAAGCAAATTGGGGTCCCCCGAGTGACGTCATGGCAACGTCGTACAAATTTAAAAACCCAAGTGGTTTTATCTTCTATAATAGTATCAGGGTTTTGCGGGGGTTCTTATGCAGCTTATTATGCTATAGTTTATTTCCCCCAAATTTAATTTAAAGGGGCCGTTATAATTAATCATGGCGGACTATGATGTTCATTTTTGGGGTTACTAGATATTTTCTTTGTTGAGGTCGGATTAAGGTTTACTTGATTAAAATATCTTGTCACGCCAAAATTTTTTAAAACATAGTCGACATTATGTTGTTCTTTGCTTAAAGAAAAAATGGTGTTACCAAATTATTATGAATAAAATTGTTTTGACTCTGCGGCTAAAGTATAGCTTTTCCCCTTTTTTTATAGTCTTAAGTTATTTTTAGGCCAACATTGGAGTACCTTTTAAACCCCCCCAGAAACAGATTTAAGGCACCAACCCAAGCAGCTAGGGTTGCCACCTGAAAAATAAGGACATTAAAGAAAAGTGTCCTGGGTGGTTTGGGGGGGGGGGAAAGAGACAGGTTAGATGTAAAATTAAATACAAATTTGGAAAAAAGTATAATATGGTTTTTTTTTATCAAACACAAAAAAAAAGGTTTTTAAAATTTAGATACCCAATCGGGCTTCCCGCCAAAGGTTTTTTGAGTACAATTTGCAAATATAAAAAAATAAACAAGGAAAACATAGGTTCTTTTGGCTGGACCAGTTCTTCATTCTGCATATTTTTTTTTAAGAAATTGTCGATTATTACCGGGGTTCTATAAAAAAACCCCTTACTTTTCAATAGTCTATAAAGACTTGTTTGACTGCCATCATAAAAGCTGCTTTCACGAAGACGGTGTAGGTTGGTAATGTCACATGTAATTCTAAAAAACAAAACTTTTTATCGTTAAGTTAATGCAATAAAAATATTATAACTCAACACTAAATTAAAAAAAACAAAAAAACAAATTTTACATTTTTCTAGATTTCAAAAAATTTTAAAAAATTGGGGTAAAAAAATAGACCAAAGAGAATTTTGGGCCATTTCCTTTACATGAATGTTTGAATTTTTTCTTGGGACAACTTTCTTTTTCTGTACAGAGGTGATACAAACATAAAAAGCAATATTTGCCTAAGGTGGTATTGTGTGAAGCTAAACAACAAAGTTCAGTGTAGAAAACCCTCAAGCACTAAATGATGAAATTGGAGATGAATTTGTCCAATAAATTTTTTGAGGGGGGGTTTTTTTTTTCCCCTTTTTTTGGAAAAAAACCCCTTCATTAAAAGTGAATTATGGCAAACTTAAATAAATACTAAAAAACGTAGGTAAATACACATATTACGAAGGTATTCACCAAGCACCTGAAAATTTTTCCCTTTAATTAGTTGTTTACTTAGAAAATTTTTACCCCAGGTAAATATTTTTTAAAAAAATTTTTTTACTTTAAAAAAAAAAAATAATTAATTTTTAAAATTTTTTAAAAAAAACCTCAGATTGTGCACTTGAAAGTAAAATTACTTACTTGCACAATACAATCATATAAATTTTGTTTCGTATCTTTTAAGGGGTCCCCCTCTCTGATTTCTACCACAGGCCTTTTTTGTTTTTGGGGCTAGTGTCAAGCAATTTCCCCCAAACTTCTTTAGGTCCATTTTTATTTTTTACAGACGGCACAGAAATCTTTAAAAACTTTTTTCCGTTTTCCTAATAAAATGTATTGATTAGTAGGTGTACTTTTTTTTTTATATATATATATATATATATATATATATATATATATATATATATATATATATATATATATATATATATATATATATATATATATATATATATATACAATTTTTTTTAAAAAAAACAGATACTGAAAAATTTTAAATTATGAATATTATTTGAAAACTGTTTTAAAAAATTTCTTATATTTTAGCTTTTCTTTTTTTTATTACATAAACCTGTAGGTAAGATATACCAATTAGTGTTTTTTTTTTTTTTAAAAAATGCCACGATCAGTTTTAATAAAATTTAGTGCAGTCGCCAAAACATCAAGCTTCCTTTTGATTTATCGTTATTTGGAAAATAGTCCATATGTCCCCCAAATTTGTACATGCCCCAATTTTTTAACCAAAGGAATGTAAGATGTGGGCAAAAAAAAATAAACGCATGCTCTCTTTATCAAATCAAAAAAAACAAAAATAAATAGAAGAAATACAGGTTATAGTGCTTTTGTATTACCTTTCTTTTTTTTTTTATTTTTTTTTTTAAAAAAAAAATTTTGCTAAAACAGGGGCTAATCTGTGACAAATTCACCTTTTATGAAAAAAAAAAAAAAAAAATTTTTGAGCAAACCAAACTACACTGTCCTTTTTTTAAAAAATATTTTTTTTTTACCTCTAATATTCAAAACTGTTGAGGTTATTGTTTTAAAAAAATATAAAAAAAGGAGCTAAACCAACCAAAACTTACCCAAAAAACCAAAATTATTTTAAAAAAAAATTTTAAAAAATATAAATGCATTCGTAATTGAACCAAATCCTACGGCATTCCAATGCCTTATCCCCTAATTTATTAAGGCGTTGTAAACCTATTTTAAAAAGGAATAAAAAAGGAAAAAGGGAGTCTCGCCCCACCTACCCCTTTTTCATTTAGATTGGTTGGCTAAAGTCTATAAAAATTACACATAAATTTAACATAAAAATGTTATATTTAAAATAAATTTTTTTTAAGGCATTTCGTATTATGAGTATAATTTACCTGAAGAAGGCTTAAACCCAAACAGTGTTCTACAAAATAGTTATAAACATTTTTTACAAATTCTTGGGCCAATTTGTTACCATGTAGAAGATTATATGATGTTTCCCTTTTAAAAAAAAACCCGTATTAATGTTTAAACTACAAAACAGTACCTTTAATATAACACTCAAGCAGCAAATGGTTTGCTAAGTTTTAAAAATCATAATTATAAACATAGTGATTAATAAAACGGGGACTCTAACTTCCACTGTAAAAGCTCATAAATATAAATTTAAGATGTTTTTTAAAAACCCAATTTCCCAAAAAAATTTCTTTGGAAGTACATGGGAGGGGGGGAATCATGATCATCCATTACTGTTTCCCCAAAAATATAAAGAATAAAATTAAAAAACTGTTTCTACATGTTGATAAATTTTTATTTTTTCCCGAAATAAACAATTTCTGTTAAATAAAAAAAGTTCAATACCATGTATTATGTTCAACACTATATATAAATAATCATGAAACATTAAATAACACGCAAAGTATCAAAAAAGCACTAAAAAAAACAAATATTCCAAAAAAAGGGCCCAAAATTAGCATCAGCTGTTAACACGTCAACATCTGAAACAAAAAATAAAAATCCGAACAACCCGGGCCCCCCCTTTAAAAATGAACAGTAAAAATAAAAATTTTATGGTTTATATCGCTCTTTAACAGTTCACGTGTATTAAAAAAAGGCAGATATAATCGTGTTTCAAATTATTTTTTTTTTAATTCCGGTTGCTTTTCTGGTCTTAACTTTTATATTTTGAGAACCAAAAAAAAAAGGGTTGGATTTATGACAGAAGTAACCCTTTTAAAATTTAAATTAGCTGAAATAAACTATAACAGAAAAAAATAAGGTGTAATTTTAAGGCAAGCTGCAGGACAAATACCTTTTTCAATTTTGACATTTATCGGTAGAAACTACCGCTTTGTTTATTAGATACTTTCTGCATCTTTCGAATGCAAGAATTCGATTAAAAAATTGCGAATTTCCCCTAAATTTTTGTAGACTGGAGCAACTTTTGTAGCGAGGTAAGTAAATTAAAATAAAAAAATATGCCTTTTTTGTATATGTATGTATTCTATAATTTTAAAGTCCACACCACAGATTTCCAGAGAGACATAATTAGTTTAAAAAATATTGTACAATTAACGTCTTATTAATATCAATGTATGAAATTTTTGGGGTTTCATGGGGAAGGTAGAAAAATCCCCAAAACTAAGGGGGGCCGGGGAAAATCGTCGAAATTGACGAAGCTAAAATAGGAAAAAAAAAATTTGGGGAAATCGCATTGTAGAGGAAAAATGGGTATTTGGGGGCATATAGAGGGATACTCAATTTTTTCCCCGAAAGGCCTGACACTCTCATCAAAAAAAATCCCCAACGGATTGAGCCGGGGGGAACTATAATATCAGATTGTTGGAAAGGGGTAAGAACATCAACCAACATGGATTTTTTTCCCTTTTTTAAAGTAAATCATTAATTTTTAAATTTAATTTAGATTAGTGATCAGCGCCCCCAAAAACCCTTGTATACAAAATTTTAATAAAATCGGCCGGGGCCCGGGAAAAAAAAAAATTCCGTGCTTTCAACTGCATAATCATTATATTGCAAGATACACCAGATTTTAAAAAGGGAACTACATTGCTAAAAATTATTGTAGTAGTTTGTAGTAGTAACTCTTATTTTTGGCTATTGGCAGAGGCACTCAAAATCATGTGGAAAAACTTGAAAAATATCGGGAAAGGTGCAAACAATATAATTTCTTTTTTAAAATAAACACTGTAGTTAAACAAAAACCCAAGAAAACATGGTTGAGGAGATTAAAAAATTAACCCCATGAGGTAACAAAATTATAAATATTGTACCTATTAACATTATAAATGCTTTTTAGTGTAAGTAAAATTTCAGACCATAACCAAAAATTATCATTTTAATTAGTACATAAACTCATAAACAATTTACCCACAAAGATTTTCACTGAAAATAACAAAAAAAATTTTGGGAAAGGGATCTTTTTATGAATAAAACAAGAATAATATTTTTAATCAATGTTTTCCTCTTGTAATGACATTAAAAATAAAAAATGTAAACTTCCTAATAACAAAAAAGATCAAAGAATTAAACGTAGGTTGGGTATATTACTGGTTTTATCAAAACACAGCAACCATTATAAGTCATTATATTTAAACAAAAAAACAATATGATTCTTTTTTTAAAGTCAAAAAAATAGGTAAAAAAAAGGGGGAAAAATTCTGACCATAAGATAAAAAATATGTGGAATATCTGCAATGCAATAAATGGAAAAGTTAAGTCTAATAATTCTCAATTACCGAACATACAAAAAAAGTCGACGAATTTAATGACTATCTGTTAAACATTGTTCCAGAATTATTAAAAAAACAAGTTCACCTGCCATATAAATGTAATATTACTAATAATTACCAGTCTATGTATCTATCCGAGTCACAAACAGTGAATTGTTAGACATATCTCAAACATTAAAAAACAAAATTTCAAGGCA